>CATIWO010934279.1:0-20163 GCA_949673435.1 Macaranga tanarius
CAACCTTATCAGCATTTGGGATAGGCTTTGTTAAAGCTGTCGAGTGACTTGATGAAGCCATTTAATTCGGTGGGGAAAAGGAAAAGTAGATGGGAAGAGTTAATGGAGAAAGTGGGAAGATGGAGAAGGTGAGTAAATGGAGAGGGTGGAAAGATGGAGAAGGAGGGAGCTGTCACTGCTATCGGAGCTATCTTTGCTATCGGAGCTATCTTTGCTATAGGGAGATATCACTGCTAACTGAATTAGGAAAAGTATCTTGCTGTTGATACAAATGGATATACATCACGTCAAGGTTGAGTTGTTAAGTGGCAAAAACTCCCTTTTAAGCTATTAATAGGTTCAAGTTTCGATTCTTGGCTCCCCATCCCCAGTTAACAACGAAGGACAGAAAAAAAATAACATACATCGTCTGGTCAGGTAAAGAATCTAAATTTAAGTGAGTCCCTATGTTCTTGTTTCTTTATATATCAGGTGTAAGAATGTCCCCAAGTCCAGCAGCCTATATAGGTTGATTGTGTTCAGATAAGGTTTCTATTCATGAATCATGAATTCACGACCAACATGGTATTACATCTCTATTTCTTTGAAAAGATTATTATATGACGAAGCGTGCATTTTGGCCAGAGTTGTGGGATAATCCAGTCCATGCCTGCAGAACAAAATCATTTTCTTCATGGCTTAGTGGATTTAATTACTATTTCTTGTCATTTCATAACTTAAAAGCATGCAATGCCCATCACCTTAATTAAGTGGATCATGGCGACCCCCTCTATTTTCTACATGACTAATTGCTCAAAGCGTTAAATAGCTTATGCATATACCTATTGACGAGCAAATTTAGCATGGTTTCTTAGTAATAGTTAGCACCAATATTTACGTATCAACTTGGCCTGTTCCAATTTCCGTCTTATGAACAAAAATGGTTGTTGATGAAATGCAGGCATTGTAAATTGGGAATGTGGTGCTCGCCCTATTGGTGTGAGAATATAAGTTTGATATCTGAATGTACATATTGAGATTTTGTTCCGAGTTATAAATATATTTGCTTTTCAGTTTAAGATGATTTATTTTCTCTAAGAGTATGAAGTTTCTCTTTTCCAATGGAACAGTATAGTTATCAGATAAGTAACTTAAACTGAAGAAAGCACAGAAAGGCAACATTCTTATTCCAAGTATGATTAGGTTCTGAACTGTGAGATCAGGCAGTGACAGCAGCCATGAATTCGCAGTCACGTCCCATAGCATCCAAAACCTCAGGCAAAGTGCAAAACTCAATGTCCATACTTCCTTCTTCCAATCCTTGAAATACAGTTAGCAACCCATCAAACTTATTCCCCGGCCCACTTCGTACGGCAATTGGCCTTCCCCATCCGAAATCATTACTGTAAATATTGAACCGAGGTGAACTGCTGACGGCCAATCCATTTGGCATAGTACTTCCCAATGTGACTAGATTAGGAGGGCTATTTGTCCAAGACTCTGTGCTGTCTTTTAACTTGTCTTTAGTGAAGTCGGCAACCATCTTGTTCATGTCCAGAGCCGCGTAGCCAATTCCATTTTCCAGAAGCACTTTTCTTTTTATTGTCACTACCCTACACTGAATTGCATTTCCAAAATATGCTTCTGGTATTGGCGGGTGCAATCTTGATCTTAAATTACATGCCAAACAAAAGTATGTATCTTGTTCAGGATCAAGTTGTGGTTGGCTTCGGATTACTGATCGCCAAACATGAGCCAGGAGTGATTGTAGAGAGGAGATCTTCCCTTCAGTGCCTGCCTCTTTGTTGGCTCTTGCTTTCAACCCTGCAATCTTTTCCTTGCTGAAATGGAAAACTCTCTCTCTCAGGGGTGATGTAGTGAACTCATCATCAGTAGTTGTGATGATTGAGCCAGGAAAGCTGATAGGCAGACTGCGAAACCAATTATCAAAGACAGGAGGTTTGGATATCTGTTCAGAACCACGAGCAAATTCAGACCAAGAATTAATGAAATGCCAAAATGAAGTGCCATCAACAACTGAATGGTTGGTTGTCAAGCCAATGAAGATTCCATCAGCTAGCTCTGTAACCTGAACTGCGAGGAGTGGTTGTGAAACACCCTCATAGTTCTTGATACCATTCAACGGAAAAAATGAACGAATAACAAGGGGAGAATAGACAGGTTCAAGAATATCAGAAATGGTAACATTTTCAGCTACAGCATGATCAAATTGGACACCAGCATTGTTGCAGTCAACAAAGAAACAGGTGGAGTTCTTATCATCCTCGTGTTGAAGTTGAAGAGTTGCTAAGCGGCCTGCAAGCGGAAAGAAGAAATCAAGTGTGCGAGAAAGAGAGTCTTTCAAGTGTTGGATTAAGTTTTCATCAAAGCATTTCAATTGTGATGGTTTCGGCTTGGTGAAAAGAAGACCCCTTTGGATGGATCCAATCAAAAGGCAGCTGAGATCAACTGAACTCAACTCCATTCTTTTCTTTGTCAATGATTCCTTGCTTGTTGCAGCTTGAACAATACTTGTAGATATGTATTTAATGTTTGCCATTTTTTTTTTATGCTTTCTTTTCTCTTTACGAATTCATTGTTTGAGCTTCAAGGATTTACAAATAGGGAAATTGGGCTGATTAACCTATGAGGCATGTGGTGCGATGATTCTTATCCTCTTAGAAATTGGGCTGATTAACCTATGAGGCATGTGGTGACCGAGGGATTATTTGTACTTTGACCGAATACTACTAAAGTGTCTAACTTTTTTTTTTTAATATAAAACTATCCAACATATAACTTTTATAACATAGTAGTACGTAAAGCTATTTTCTGGTCAGCAATGCTTACATGTTGTTGATATGTCGGTCTGCATGGAAATAAATAAAGCCACATAGATTTAATGGAACATATGTGGCATATTTCTCTCTCCTCCTACTCATACATTCATTGCTTAATTAATATACATATTTTTTTTAATTAACTTTTATTCTTTTATCCATTATAAAAAAATGTCTTTTCTTCTTCTCTCTTCTCTATCCAAAACCCTAAAAATTCTAGCACAACTTTTCCTATTTCCTTTTCTCTATTCAATAAAACCAAAACTCAAACAATCTAGCAAAATCAAAATATAAAATTACAATTTTTATAAATTTAACCATACAAATCCATAGATAAAGACAAACTCATGGTTATTAATTTATTATAGTATAAATATGTAGATCTATGGTTATTATCAAGATCCATGATGTAAAGATATAAATTTATGGTTGTTATGATTTAAAGATCATAGATCTATGGTTGATACAAATGGCGACGGCTGTGCAAGCGATGGTAGAGACGGCGGCGGCTGTGTGAATAGCGGCGGCAATGGAGACAATGGCGGCTGCAGCGACGGCGATGCTGTGTGGAAGCAACGGCAACAACAAAAAAAATGGTGTTGTATGAATAGTTTTTTTTGGAATTAGTTATTGATTTTTTTATTAGATTTGAATGATTTTTTAAAAAAAGTTTAATGGGTATTTTGTTGTTGTATAGATAATAGTGACAATGGTGTTGTTTGGATGGTGTTAGTGACGATGATGGGGTTAATTGCACTCACAGTACCCAACTTTATAGACTAATCCCATTATGATACCTCACATTTAATTGGTCACTTAAAACTGTCTAACATTTGACTTAAATCCCACAAAAGTACCTAATGTTATTTTCAGGTTATCGATGATGATGTGGCATCAATATAGATTATGACGTGTCAAAAAATTATTTTCTTTAAATTTTATTCACCTATGCAGTGGGACACATAGGCACTTTTTCGTCCTCTTCTTCTTCATCTCCAGTTTCTTCTTCATCATTGTCCTCTATTTCTCCTCCTCCTTCGGCCGCTCCTCTCCTCTTCTTCTCTCTCGCTTCCTTTCTCTCCTTTCTTGCTTCTTTTTTCTTTGACAAAAGAAAACAAAAAAGAAATCTCATATATGTATTTCAGATCTCAAATCTATTGAGATTTTTCTTTAACAAATTTAAACCTTAAAATCTTCAAATCTTCTTTCTCAACACTAAACCTGCCTTTTGCTTCACCAGCTTAGGCAATCTTTCACTGGAAGAAGCCAAATCCAATAATTCCTATTTCTTTATCAACTTTAAAAAATTAAACTTTGAATTTTATAAATTTTCAACCTTTCGAGCCACCAATAAACACCATAATGCTGCCACCAACCTACCACCAATGACACTACGACCACCACCACCATGACCAATATAAGAACCAAACCAGCAATAACAAAGTATTGAAATATAACAATATCATCTACAAGAAGTTATTGCAATAGCACAACATTTGCCATAAAATTCCAAATAAATATTATAATCCAAAAAAAAAAAATTTGACATTTCTTAAATCTGGCATATGGAGAGTGTCAAGATTTGCCCAACAATATCTAGATTTTGTTTGCCCATAAATTCCACTAATTCTATATATTCAAAAAAAAAAAACTCAAGAACAATAACACCCAAATTAAAAAAAAAATTCAATCTTTCAAGAAAATTGATATTTAATAACAGATTTCAATTGAAGCTGATTTTGTTTTCATCGTCGACTGGGTTCCTTTCTTAGGATTGAGAAACTTGAAGATTGATTTTTTCTTATTTCTTTTTTCAAACTCAAAACCACATGAGATTGAATAGTCTTTGGTGGAAATTGTTCATCATCCATCGTCATCCAAGGCTATGGTTGCAACTGCTACTATTTCAGATCCAACAGTGGTTTCAGTGAAAGGAAAGCGGCTATTCCTAGATTTAGTCAACCTGAAACTGAACAATTGAACACCAACAAAGAAGAAGACAAATGACCCCCATTGATTAGATCTTATTTTTCTTTATCTCCGTTGTACAATTTTTAGAATATGAAGGCTTGTGCTTTGTTATTATTATTGGCTTAGCTTATATTGTTGTTGTTACTGCATTAGAGGTAGGTGATGTTTTCTTTATTTTTTTTCAAACAAGAAAGAAAAAAATATTGAAACTTCCCTGGGAAGCTAGGAGAGCACTTGAATTAGTGAGCAGAGAGAAGTGCACATTACCTACCTTTCCAGGTGGAAAAGCTAAAAAAAAAGTGCAAAGGTACATTTTGGCTTTCAAAGTTTGCTCCGGGCTCACATATGCCCCTAAACTATTTTTGGGGCTATTTAACTTGAAAATCAATATTTTGTTGACATAGGAGCCTTTCAACTAATAGCTTGTCGTTTTCTCCAGATGTCGTTGTTTAACTTGAAAATCAATGTTTTGTACATTAAGGCTATGAGATTTCCTGCAAATTAACAATCACTAGATTCATTTAACAAACATTAGATTCATAATTTTTCATAGACTCTTCTGACTAATCAAGGATGGCTTAGCAATTGAAGTAGCGCTGCTAGTTTCTTTGTTCTTTATGGTCATGATTTTTTCTGCAAGAGAACAATGATTATTTTTATTCAACAAACAAATTCAAAAAATCCCCCACATTGAAAGATTTAATCTGCCATTATGCTGTTGATATAATGATGCAATTAAGTTTGGCAATAACATTTCTAATATTACGTGCATTTAAGCTACATATTTATTTGACACATCTCCAAAAACAAACTCACTTACTATCCCATCTACTTTTATCATACTACAACCTGGTGTTTTCTTTAACCCTCTTTCACCAATCATCCTATGTATCTTATATGCATTATTACCTCTTCCACTATTCAAATAAATGTTTGCCAACTGAACAAAAATTGCATCTTCTTCGTGGCCATTGCCATTTCTACCTGTAGAAGCTCATTAACTGCAAGTTCTGCAAGCTCAACATTCCTATGGGTTCGACAACTACTTAACACAGCCCCCCAAACTGAAGTAAATGGCTTCATAGGCATTCTCTTAAGAAGCACAATTGCATCATTCCATCGACCTACCTTGTATAGTAAATCCACTACACAACTATAATGTTCATGTCTTAGTACAATTCCATATCTTGCTTTCATGTTGTCTAAAAGAAACCAACCTTCCTTTTGCAAACCTGTGTGTGCATAAGCAGTTAATGCCATAAGGAGGACAACCCAATCAAGCTTAAGTCCATCTTCCGCCTACATTCTCTCCAAGGAACTGATTGCTTTTATTGCATACCCATGTATTACGAATCCCTCAATCATAGCTGCCCATGAAAATGAGTTCCGTTTAGGCATCTCCTCAAAGACTCGGATAGCCATATTTATACATCCACATTTTGCATATATATCAACTAGTGCAGTCCCGAAAAAAACATCAATCTAGTGATTCCTTTTTTACATATTCATGAATCCATTTCCCTTGTAAAAGAGCACTAGATTTAGCATAGGCCGCTAATGTAGTAGTCACACAAAACTCGTCAGGCTTAACCCTCATAACAAACATATATCTAAAAACTCTTAGGGCCTCACTCTTTAAATTATTGAACCATAAAAACCCAAATTCAAATTTAATATATACCTTTGATGGTGTGGGAGAGGAATATAAAGACGATCATAGATAAAAACAATAACACAGCTTGAGTAAAGGTCATATAGGAGGTGTTAAGGGGATGGTTAGCAGGGAACTCGCTAAGGAAGTTTAGGCTTTTGGCCACCATTTTGAGAAGCAGGACTGCTAAGCTAATCATATGGATAAGCAAAAGCTTCATGAAAAATAGCAAAATTTTGAGACCTAATTCATGCTAATTTTAGTGTTTTGATTCGCCATCAAATTTTGACATTACCATGAAAATCAATAATATATAAATCAATAAAAGCAGCAGCAACAACAAAAGATGAAGAAGATGAAAACACATAAACAATAGCCTTCATTGGGGTAGATAGGTGAAGGAGGCAACTGATGGAGGTTGGTAAATTCACCGTTAGTGAAGGTAGGCAATGGCAGATCGAGAGGCAATGAGCGAGGCCATGGGTAATGGCCTGCGAGGGAGGTAGAAGAAAAACAAATAGCAACGGCAGCGTTAGTGGTGGAGATAAGAAGATGCAGCGTTGGTGAAGGCAGTGGTGGCATTGCACAGAGACATAGATGGTAGAGGCGATCGAAGATTTTAGCCGTACAAGAATTCAAGAAAAATATTTAACGGCGGCCTTGTTTCATAATACATTGCCATTAGTTGAAGGGCTCTAATGTCAACAAAATATTAATTTTTAAGTTAAATGGCCCCAAAAATAGTTTAGGGGCAGATATGAGCCCCAGAGAAAATTTTAAGGGCCAAAATGTACCTTTGCCTAAAAAAAAGGGAGATTTTAGACGTCGCAATTTGCGACATTGCAAATAGTAAAAAGATAAAAAAAAAAAATTATCAAATTACATTTTGAGGATCCATATTCAGGGGGGCTGTATTTTATTTGAGGATTTTTTTTGTAATTGTTGCAATTCATGATTTGTCACGAGTTGCGACACGAAGCGTTTCCCAAAAAAAAATTTGACATATCAGTATCCATATTTTTGCCACATCATCACTAATCACCGGAAAATGATATTGGGTAGTTTAATGAGATTTAAATCAAAAGTTAGAGAGTTTTAAGTAACCAATTGAATGTTGAGTATCATAATAGGATTAATCAATAAATTTGGATACTGTGGGTGCAAATAACCCCAATGATGGTGGTTGTGGTGGTGGTAGTGTATTAGTAATGATGATCTAAAAATCCAAAAAAAATATAAATTTTATTATATTATTGATTTATATCAAGAAAAAGTTGAAAAAAAATTTGAATCATTTATTTTTTTTGGATGGTTTTGATGTATTTCTTGAGTAGTAATTTGTTGAATTATTATGAATATTATTGAACTAAAATTATTAGAATTAAAAGGACATGTAATTTTTTTTTTCAATTTGCTTATGTTTATAATGATTTTTACTTGATTATTTTCTTTACAAACAAAATTTTTTTCCCTCTTCCTCCTCTCAAAAATTTGTCCCCTTATATATATATATATATATATCAATTATATCAGTGATGAAAATGAGAGGGTGATTATGATGAACATCCAAGAGGTTTAGGTTTTTTTTCAAAAATAAGAGTTTGGTGTTGTGGGAAATTAAAAAATTGTAAAAAAAAAAGAATATAAAATAAAATTAATTTAATTTTAAGAAATTTAAAGATAAGATATAATAAGAATTTTTTTTAAAAAATAATTAATTACTGACATGGCGCCACATGTCCCAGTATGTACATGTGACTTTATTTGTTTCCATGTGGACTAACACATCAGCGACAGGTAAGCATTGCTAGCCGGAAAATAGGATTGGGTACTAATGTGAGTTTGTGATATCAAAATCAAATGTTGGAAAGTTTTGTCTTATGAAAAAAATATTAGATACTTTAGTGGTATTCGGTTAAAAAGTTGGGTATTGTGAGTGTAAATAACCTTGCAAACGAGCTAAGTTGCTCGCGGGATACTTACAACTCAATTTGATAAAAATTCATTCGAACTCATATATTGGAACTCGTTTAATAAATGAGTCAAACTCAAGTTACGAAAACTCAACTTGTAAAGCTTGTGAACAAATTCAAATAAAAACTTGTGGAATAACTTGTCATTTTAATATATTAATAATTTGCATATATATATATATATAATATTTTAATTTAAAAATATTTTAAAATATATTATTACAATAAAATCATAATTTTTATTAGATATATTAAAATTTATTTAGTAAATAAATTATTTTAAATTTTTTAATGTGTAATTTTAATTTATAGTTAATATTTTTTAAAAAAATTTTAGACTCATTTAAGCTCATAAACAGTTTGTAAACATTAAGTGACATAGCAAGTTCGGTTCGATTCTATACAAGCCAAGTCCAAGCTGGTTAAAGTTCGATTAGATTTAGTTTGACTCATTTATATCCCTATTTCCAACAACTAATCTAACACAACTGTATATTATAACTCAAGCTTCAAATGTTACTTAAATAAGAATAATACCCTACTAGCTTATCTACTAATTATTTGTAAACGTATTTTATTAATTGCAAGCTTGTCTTTTGGCCGGCCACACTAATTTAAGATAGAAATATTCTTCCAAAGAATAAAAAACGATTTCTTTAAATTATTATAGAAACTAATTAATCTTCATCGTGTGCTATGTGCGGGTTGTTTTATTATTATTATTATAAGATTATAGTAGTTATATACTTAAAATCACTTTATAAAATGGAGTTTGAGAAGCATTTAGACAATACAAAATAAAAGAAAAGTTTCAAATTCACATAGAAATATTTTTTGCAATTGATGGACATCACAAATCCATATGAATTAAGTATTTTAGTAAATGAATCCAAATGAACATGGTCATACGAATTAAATATTTTAGTAAATGGATATAAATGAAAACTTTCAGAACCAATATTTCAAGTCCCCAAATATATATAATAAAAATAAAGTTGATTGTTCCAATAAGAATTTGTTGTGCTGCAGAAGTGATCAGAGTATCTAAATAAAGAATCTACTACAGACAAAAGAACAATAGCAAAATAATGAGTTAAATGCAATGGTGGTTATCCAATTTTATATTTATTATAATTTGGATATTAAATTTTAATTTGTTTATTTTTAGTGACCTAACTTTAATTTGGTTTCAAAAAGAGTACTACTAAAAATATTCAATCCTATAAATTTCTCTTCATAATCATTTTAATCCCTCAATCTCTTTATTTTTTCAATTTAGTCTAAAAGTTACAAAAAATTTAAAAATTTACCTCTTCTTAGCCTATGTTACTACTCAAAATGAGTCTGGTGTTATTAGGTAGAATCAAAATAATATTCAAATTTCTTCTTATTTTTAATAAATGTATAGAAAATGTGGACTTATTTATAAAAAATCTTTAATTCTGGATCAAAATAGTAATTTTGAATTGTTAAGGTGCCACAAATTTTTGAGTCACTATTGTGAAACTAAATAAAAGTATGGTATCTAAAAAGATATAAATTAAAGTTTGGAGATCAAATTGAAATAAAGCTAAAGTTTGGTACTCTCTTATGCATTTGACCCGCAAAATAATAAAGAAGTAGACAAGCACTTTAAGATTTACATAGAAAATTTCAAGACGAGGAAAAATCATAAACAGAGGAGGAGAGAATTTTACTATATTGTATGACAAGTGTACAAAGAAGTGTGAGGGTGGTTAACAATGAAGAATAAGCTCATCATAAAATCCTAAAATTGATTTAAGTATATATAGAATTCAAGTGGAGACAAAATAGGAGAAAAAATATATTTTCAAATTGAATTTGTCCATCTTGCATGCTACGCGGCCGTGTCTCGACCTGTGTGCATGTTTGGAATAAAAACACCTTCAAATACAGTCTGTAACATGCTCGTGTATTAAGCCATATTCACTACTGGACAAAATGACACTCCTATATGGTTATTAACATGCTCGTGCATTAAGTCATGTTCCTTTCCAGATGAAATGCACAAAGTCATGTTCCTTTCCAGATGAAATGCACATCTCAACACGGTCGCGTGGCCTTCAAAACTAGATTACCATGAACAATAACGGTCCATACCGTGAGGCTTCGCCTCTGCACCCCCATGTAATCAGTGCTAGCCTTTGGGATTGGGTGTCTAGGCTCAGTCCCAACCCTTCATCACATATCCCTTAAACAATTTATTACACCATTTTTCAACCAAGATGTCGCATTGCGGATCCAACGAATCTCCAAACTATTTCACATCACAAACTTTAAAAATAATAAAAAAATATATAAAATTATAAAAATAATAGCATAAAAATATTAAATAAATAATAATAATAATAATAATAATAATAATAATAATAATAATAATAATAATAATAATAATAATAATATAATTAATATAATATAAATAATGTAATATAAAAATAATAAATAATATAAAAATAATATAATATAATATAAATATTGATTCCTAGAAAAATCAAATTTTTACAATTTAGTTAGTTTTGTAAAATGAACTTCTACAAAACACTCCAACTTGAAGATTTCTACAAAACTTATAAAGAAAATTCTATTTAAGTTGTCAATCAACATGCATGTAAAAAAAATTATATATATATATATATATATATATATATATATATATAAGGTAATTTAAGACCACGGATGATAATGCAAATACTGCAAATAGGGTGCTCCTCATAGAGTGTAATCTTTTGTCAAGTTGTCATGAAAAGTAAATTGATTTTTCTTATTTATACGAAAGGGATAAACTAATTGTTACAATATATACTCAATTTGTGTTGAGACTAGATTTGTTAACTATGAAAATTAATAGAAGGTAAAAAAAGCTATCAAATTCTCTTTGAAATGCTTAATAAATTCTTTTGTCTATCTATACCTATATGGCTATACAAATATAATAAAGTTTTTTTTGAGAGAATATTAATATAAGGACAATGATGACCCTTTGCAAAAAAAAATTTTATATAAATGCCCCCATGATAAGAGGTATTTTATTTTATTTTGAGCTAAGGGGGCAAATCCATCGTTACGTCGCAGTGCGACGCGAGGATTTCTCCTAAATATAATAAAGTTGAGCACCACAATATGATGTCTTATAATTTTGCCACACGACATGCTAAAAAAAACTAACACGTTCAGCTCAAAATCTCACTTCTCCTATTCTCTTTGTTGTCTCTGTTTCTTTTCTTTATTTATTGTTTTTTCACCTTTTTAATATTCAATTTTGCCACACCTTTCAGTTTCTGCTTCATGCATTCTTTTATTTATTTTTTTCCGTAGTAGAAGCAGCAGAAGAAGCAAAGGCAGCTCCAACTAAGGATACTAACAGGGTTTCTTCAATGAAACTCCTTTTCCATGCCTTACCCTTCTCTCTCTCAACGATTTCAAAGAGTTGGCTTGAATCTTAAAGAAATTGTATCTACCATTTACACATTTGTTACATTTATCTATTTAGTAGTTTTTTTTTTTTTTTTAGTGTTAATTACTGTGTGTTTTTGGGTAATATTCACTAGGTGGTTGTTGTTTTGCTTTCAGATAGGAAATTGAGTCGACAGATTTGTGCCAGACTTCACTCTTCATAGGGGCACTTTTGGCACTGCTTTCTTGATATTTAAAAGCTATCAAGTTACTAACAATAAAAGTGATATTGTTCCTCTTCATTGCCCCAAGCAAGATAGCGTAGCCTAAAACAAATAGCTCTGATAGCGTACGACAGCTTAGATAGCTTTCTCTCTTTAAATACTATTCATTGTCTTCTCCGTTTTTTAATTGTGGATCTGGGTGGTTTTTTGGTCCTTTCTCCTTCTTGTGATATTGTGTATTTAAATAATTTTCTGTTGTGTTTTTGTTGGTTGGCTGGTTTTTGTTAGAGCTCAGTTCAGATTTGTTCCTCTTCAGGCAGCAGCTATGAACTTTCAGCTCTTCCCGGGCGGAGCAGAAGGCAGGCACAGATCATAGAACTGGAAGGCAGTTCAAGATGTCAGCTTTCGTGCATCCCTCTCTACCCTCTCAGCCAGCTCAATGGCTCTGTCCCAAGCAAGATTCTCTTCTCTCACAGTTGAGTGCCATGTTTGTTTGTTTGTTTGGCCATGTTTTTTTATTTGTTTTTGTTTATGTGTTTTGTTTCTTTCTTTACTCTGTGTTGTACTTTGTTAGTTTAGTTCTTGTTTTTTTAGTTAGTCAGCTTAGGTTTTTTAGTTGTGTTTTTTTAGTCTGTTTGCTTAGTTTTTTTTTTTTTTTTTGAAAGAAGTCTGTTTGCTTAGTTAGTGTTGTGGTTGTGTGTTTTTTTTTGAACACTCCTCTGCCATCATTAGTCAGCCTTGTTTGACTAGAAGTGGTCACTAATATGGGAATCTCTAAGTTGGTAGGGAGTTATTTTTAGTTTCTGTATCTGGATCTCTAACAACCGGAGAGAATTTATTTTCTACTCCAGATTATTGTAAATTTCTCTAAATGAATGTAATATTCATTATGTTAAAAAAAAAAAAAAGTGATATTGTTCTTTGTTTACAGATTAATTAATTGTTAAGGCTTTTCATTATGCTTCTCATTCTTCTAGGTGTATTTCACTTTTTTTCTTTATGTAGGTGTTTTATTTATAGCTAGCAAATGCATTGCACTCCATGCTGAATTTATAATATATAATTTGAGTGGTCAATAAAAATAAGACACGTCTCTTTATGTTATAAATTTAAGCATATGATATAATATATTTGTTGTAAGTAAAACTTTATATATATACACACACCATTAGATCCAACAAATAAAAATTTTTTATTTTATTTTATTTTTGTTATCTAAATCACTAATATTCAGAGTTTGTTAAACTCTATTAATTCACTTCAATTAGCGCAGAACTATAAGAATGGTAAAAATTTCATAACTATTTAAAATGATTACGTACACCATTGCTTATACCAGAAATATGATTTAATTAAAAAGGCCTACGGCTAATTCCAATTATTATTAGTTTGTTTATTTTTATCTTTTAATGTGTAAAAGTAATTTTATAAAGAATAATTAGAATGAAACAGAAATAAAATTATGGTAAGATATGCCAAATTAGTTATATCATTAATTGACTAATATAAACCATTAAGAAATTGTTGTTTTCTTTTTCTTGTTTTTCTTCTGTTGTTCTAGAGTTATTTTGACTTTTATTATACGATGAAAACTAATATGAATTTTTGGTTGATTGTGATGTTTGATTTAGAAATCTTTATTTGTCTTTGAATATTTGCAATGAGTATCTTATAAAATGTGGGCGCTAAGCTGGTGGCTTTGGCTATTTACTCGAGAAATCTATGAAGATTTTTTTTTTTTGCAAAATATTTTTATTGAAAATAATTGATATTAAATGCATAAAATCATATGCATTTATTATAATTTTAAATGCTAGACAAGATCTTTGATAAAATACTCTAGGAGAAAAATCTAACAAACTATATTAAGAAATTTAAAAGAAAAGTAAAAACAATAAAAATCAAAATTTAAAAAAAATATGTTCAAAAAGAAAAATGTACAAATTCTTGTGATATTGGTTTGAAATATGATTGAACAATTGTAAAAAAGTAGTATTTATTTACATTAACTATATGCACTTAATGTATGGGTAATTAATATTTTAAAAAACTTTTGTAGCTTTTTTTATTGCTATAATTATAAAAATATCTAATTTTTGAATATGACCTATTTTGTATTATAGGGAAAAAACTGAGTTTAACATCGTGGTTGATATCCTTTTTCATTTTGAATTAATAATAATAATTATTTTTTAATATTCAGTTTTTTAAAAAATATCACACTTTAACTAAAATATGAAAATAAACACAATTAATAAAAGAAATTAATTTTTTAAAAGATGAATTATTCATAGGAATACCAAACAAATTTTAAAAGATAAAGCCCGCAAATTTGTATTTAATGTATTAATAATACAAATTTGTATTTAAAAGATTAATACAATTCTTTTTCTTATTTCAAATGGTTTGTCAAACATTTGGACATTCTAATTTATTATTGATATCTTGTAGTTAATTCAAATGGACATACATCATCTGGTCAGGTAAAGAATCCAAATTTGACTTGTGTAGGGATGTCCCTAAGTCCAGCAGCCTATATAGTATATAGGTTGATTGTGTTCAGATAAGGTTTCTATTCATGAATCATGAATTCATGACCAACATGGTATTACAGCTCTATTTCTTTCAAAAGATTATTATATGACGAAGCATGCACTTTGGCCAGAGTTGTGGGATAATCCAGTCCATGCCTGCAGAACAAAAACATTTTCTTCATGGCTTGGTGGATTTAATTACTATTTCTTGTCATTTCATAACTTAAAAGCATGCAATGCCCATCACCTTAAGCGGACCATGGCGACCCCCTCTATTTTCTACATGATTAGTTGCTCAAAGCGTTAAATGGCTTATGCATATACATATTGACTAGCAAATTTAGCATTTTTTTAGCATGATAATTTATATTAATACTCTCCCAAGGGAGATCAAGGGGGAGTGGAGGATTGAACCCTTAACCTTAACCAATGTCTTCACCCCATGACTGGATGGTAAATTATCCATTTTAGGCAGGCTAAGCAGTTTCTTAGTAATAGTTAGCACCAATATTTACATATCAACTTCTCCTGTTCCAATTTCCGTCTTATGAACAAAAATGGCTGTTTTGTTGATGACATGCAGGCATTGTAAATCGGAAATGTGGCATTCTCCATGAAGAAATTATATAATGATTCTGGATCATTGCTGAATTGGAAGGCCAAACTAATTGTATTAAAATGCCTAACAAAATAAATAAAATAGTTATAAGATTTGGTTTCCTCAAATC
Organism: Macaranga tanarius; assembly: GCA_949673435.1. Lineage (NCBI taxonomy): Eukaryota > Viridiplantae > Streptophyta > Magnoliopsida > Malpighiales > Euphorbiaceae > Macaranga > Macaranga tanarius. The sequence goes on from CATIWO010934279.1 coordinate 15,315, forward strand.
ATGACATGATGTGTTCATCTATTTCCTTTTAGATTTTTAGTTTCCATCAATTTGTTTAGTTGTCCAATTATAATTGATTTGGCCTTCAAACCAGATATAGTGAGTTGGTGGTCCTGTACTATTATATAACTCTCCTTCTCCATGGCCCTATTGAGATTTTGCTCCGAGTTATAAATATATTTGTTTTTCAGTTTAAGATGATTTATTTTCTCTAGCGTTTGAAGTTTCTCCTTTCCAATCAAACAGTATAGCACTTAGGTAAGTAACCTGAACTGAAAAAAGCACAGAAAGGCAACATTCTTATTCCAATTATGATTAGGTTCTGAACTGTAATATCAGGCAGTGACAGCAGCCATGAATTCAGAGTCACGTCCCATAGCCTCCACAACCTCAGGCAAAGTGCAAAACTCAATGTCCATACTTCCTTCTTCCAATCCTTGAAATACAGTTAGCAACCCATCAAACTTATTCCCCGGCCCGCTTCGTACTGCAATTGGCCTTCCCCAGCCGAAATCATTACCGTAAATATTGAACCGAGGTGAACTGCTGAGGACCAATGTATTTGGCTTAATACTTCCTAATGTGACTAGATTAGGAGGGCTATTAGTCCAAGACTCTGTGCTGTCTTTTAACTTGTCTTTAGTGAAGTCGGCAACCATCTTGTTCATGTCTAGAGCTGCGTAGCCAATTCCATTTCCCAGAAGCACTTTTCTTTTTATTGTCGCTGCCCTAGACTGAACTGCATTTCCAAAATACGCTTCTGGTATTGGCGGGTGAAATCTTGATCTTAAATTGAAAAACAAACCAATGTGTGTATCTTGATCAGGATCAAGTTGTGGTTGGCTTCGGACTACTGATCGCCAAATATGAGCCAGGAGTGATTGCAGAGAAGAGATCTTCCCTTCAGTGCCTGCCTCAGTGTTGGCTCTTGCTTTCAACTCTGCAATCTTTTCCTTGCTGAAATGAAAAACTCTCACTTTCAGAGGTGATGGAGTGAACTCATCATCAGTATTTGTGATGATTGAGCCAGGAAAGCTGATAGGCAGACCGCGAAACCAATTTTCAAAGACAGGAGGTTTGGATATCTGTTCAGAACCACGAGCAATTTCAGACCAAGAATTAATGAAATGCCAAAATGAAGTGCCATCAACAACTGAATGGTTGATGGTCAAGCCAATGAAGATTCCATCAGCTAGCTCTGTAACCTGAACTGCGAGGAGTGGTTGCGAAACACCCTCATAGTTCTTGATACGGCCATTCAACGGAAAAAATGAATGAAAAATAAGAGGAGAATAGACAGGTTCAAGAATATCAGAAATAGTAACATTTTCAGCTACAGCATGATCAAATTGGACACCGGCATTGTTGCAGTCAATAAAGAAACAGGTGGGGTTCTTATCATCCTCGTGTTGAAGTTGAAGAGTTGCTAAGCGGCCTGCAAGTGGAAAGAAGAAATCAAGTGTGCGAGAAAGAGAGTCTTTCAAGTGTTGGATTAAGTTTTCATTCAATTGTGGTGCTTTCGGTTTGGTGAAAAGAAGACCCCTTTGGATGGCTCCAATCAAAAGGAAGCTGAGATCAACTGAACTCAACTCCATTCTTTTCTTTGTCAATGATTCCTGGCTTGTTGCAGCTTGAACAATACTTGTAGATATGTATTTTATGTTTGGCATTTTTTTATGCTCTCTTTTTTCTGTACAAATTCATTGTTTGAACTTCAAGGATTTATAAATAGAGAAATTGGGCTGATTAACCTATGCGGCATGTGGTGCCTGCCTGTCTTAAGGTACAAGAAATTCTATCATGATTCTTTTCCTCTTAAAAAATATTTAAAATCCAAGTAACTAATATCTCCTATTGGAACTGCTCATAAGCTACTCGGAAATAAACTTGATAAAAACTCATTTTTAATAAACAAATCACTATACAAAGTTCAGCTCTTAAAGCTGGTGAACAAGTTCGAATAAAAATTCGTGAGCTGTTTTGTAATTTTAATAAAGTAATCATTTAATTTTAGATATATAATATATACATTTTAATTGTAAAAAAAATATTTAAAAAATATATTATTAGAATAATGATAATTTTATTAGATATATTATAATTTATTTAGTAAATAATTTATTTTAAATTTTTTGATGTATAATTTTAATTTATAGTTAGCATTTTTTTTTAAAAAATTTACCATCATTTAAAATTGTGAACAGCTCGTGAACACTAGGTGACATAACAAATTTGGCTTCATTATAAATGAGCTAACTCCGAACTAGCCAAAGTTCGATTTGGCTCAGCTTGACCCATTTATACCTCTATCTCCCAACAACTAATATTTAACACAGGCCTATTGGTACTTAAAATCACAACTTTTTCAACCTTTTGCATATATATACCGAACTTTAAAATTTGGTAAAACTAGCCCAATTTAACATGTAATTTACAATTTTAGTACAATTTGACTTATTATTTGTAATTTTAGCACAATTGTGATTTGGTTATAAATTAAAAAAAAAAATACACATGTGGCATTTGAGATGAATTAGCTAATATCTATTATTATAGTCTCACATTCATATGAAGGCTTAATAAGTACAAAAGAAAATGAATATAGTTTTTACAAATTAAATAAAAATTTCGTTCTACATTTTATATTTTATTAAATTATTGGAATTAAAGTTTAACTAACTAGTATAATTAGTATTTAGATGATATGGATGTGCAATTCACAAAAATAGAGATTAGCTATTTTACCGTAAATGTTATATATTGACCAAATTGTAATTGTGCTAAAATTATAAATAATATGTCAAGTTGGGCTAGTTTTGCCAAATTTTAAAGTTTGGTATAAATTTACAGAATGTCGAAAAGGTTGTGATTTTTGGTACCAATATTAATTATTTGTAAACGTGTCTTATTAATTGCAAGAAATTTTTTTTGGCCGGCCATACCAATTTAAGATAGAAATATTCTTCCAAAGAATAAAAAAATGATTTCTTTAAATTATTATAAAAACTAATTTTCATCGTGTGTTATGTGCGGGCTATTTTTTTTTTTATTATTATAAGTATATAGTAGTTATATACTTAGAATCACTTTATATAATGAATTTTGAGAAGCATTTAGACAATAAAAAATAAAAGAAAAGTTTCAAAGCCACATAAAAACAATTTTTTCTTTTTTTGCAGTTCATGGACATGACAAATTTATATGAATTAAGTATTTTAATAAATGAATCTAAATGAAAACTTTCAGAACTAATATTTCAAGTCCCCAAATATATATAATAAAAATAAAGTTGATTGTTCCAATCAGAATTTGTTGCGCTACGAAAGCGATTAGAGTACACAAATAAAGAAATAAAGATAAAACAACAATGCAAAATAATAAAGAAGTAAAAAAGCGCACAAAATTTTACATAAAAAATTCCAGGACAGGGAAAAATTACAAGCAAAGGAGGGGAGGATTCTACTATATTGTAAAATAGTGTTAAGGTGGTTAACAATAAAGAATAAGTTCATCATAAAATTCTAAAATTGATACAAGTATATATAGAATTTAAGTGGAGATAAAATAAGAGAAAAAATAGATTTTCAAATTGAATTTGTCCATCCTACACACTATACAGTCGTGTTTTGGCACGTGTGTGCCTTTGGAAACAGAAACACCCTCAAACACAATCTGCAATATGTCCGTGTATTGGGTTGTATTCACTACTGAACAAAATAGCAAACTTCCATATAACACGTCCGTGTCTCGGGTCATGTTGCTTCTAGACAAAATGCACATCTTACTACAGTCATGTGGCCTTCTAAACTGGATTACCATGAACAATAATAGTCCATATTGTGAGGCTTTGCCCCCACAACCCATGGGATCAATGTTGGGCTTCGGAATTGGTTATTGTAGGCGGCGGGGTTCAGCGTGCGCCCAAGTGTTCGGCGACCACAGCACTGTGCGGGCTCAGGGCCCACTAGGAGTACAACGTTGGGCCTTTTTAAAGGGCTTTGGTTGGAGAATTGAGTCGCCACCCGGATAAAACCCGAGACACACTTTACAGCAACTAGATTCCACGGAGGAAGCCCAGCAGCCGTCCTCAGAGATTGGGTCCGGAAATTGGGTATGGGCTTTTAGCGGCCCACCTGACCTTGCGATCGGCCTCCGTTTGTGTTTTGTGTTTTATTATTTTTAATTATTTAATTATTTCTTGAATTACATGCAAATGGCTATTTTGATCCGAATAATTTCTAAATTTTACAATTTAGTCCAAGTTTGATATTAGTCCATTTTCATGCATTTGAATCGGGTCCAACATTCAAAACATCCATAACGAAAAGAAAAATAACCTAAAATAAACTATACAAAGAAAAGGAGGGAGGAGAAATGATTACAACCCTTTTTGTGTAATAAACAAAATAAAATAAAATAAAACAAAATAAATAAAGAAATGGGGGAGGAGAAATGATTACAACCCTTTAACAATATAAATAAACAAAACAATTAAATAAATAATCAAACATCACAAGAAATGAAATAAACTATTAAATATTGAAAATAGCAATAAATAAAATAAACAATTGAAAACTAATGAAAATAACAGTAATTAGATAAGAATAAATCATAAATCATTTAAAACAGACACTATAACATGAAATCAAATCATTCAAGAGACATAAATTAAGTAAAAGACGGAGAATAATATAAAAAGAAAATTGTTCTGGAACACAGAGGCGTGCGCCTCTGCGTTACATAGGCGTGCGTCTCTGCAAGGAGGGGCGTACGCCTCTGATAAACAGGCGCATGCTTCACTAACGGTCATAAATTTAAAAAAATGTAGCGGTAGAGGCGTGCGCCTCTA
>CATIWO010934306.1:0-11450 GCA_949673435.1 Macaranga tanarius
AAGTAATAAATATAATAAAATTAAGACAATAAATATAATTTTTACTTTTATTAGTATCAATAATAAAAATAATAATTCATTTGATATATTTTCATAATTTTTTGATATTTTTATTGAAAAAATAATTATTGAATACTATAGGTAATTTTTAATTTAATTAGTTTAATTTCTAAATTCTAAATAATTATGAAAAAAAATTATTAGAAATGGATAAAATGGACTTTCATAGGTGAGTAAAAATTTATTAGTATCAACTACCAGAAGTGTGATGGAGTGAAGATAGTTCAGTGCTACTGCTATGCGCAATGTGATGGAGTGAAGATAGCATGTCCCAGGAAAATGAGCTTGACTCAATGTCCAGCATAGCCGCTTTACCAAGCCTTTTTCATAGACTGATCTCTGGAGGTTGTTCAGGAGGGGGATCACTTTTTGAATGAACAACCGATAATTTACTATATATATGTTGGACATTTGCATGATCATCAATCTAAACCTTGGTTTTGATTTTAACAAACAATTTTGATTATCTAATATTTTCATTTAAAGTGTGAATATAAGCTAGGTTGTGCTCAAATGTTAAGGACAATGTGTATTGATAGTTGAAACTCAAACAAGTCCCCAAAACATCATAAATACGATTCCAAATGTTAGAGCATGTTTTTGGGTGATTTAAAGCTACATTAAACTTTTACAAAGTCATTTAAAATGTTCCTTAAAGACCCATGGAGGTACACACCAAGTTTCGGGTCATTCGGAGCTAAAATGTACAAGTTATGACAAGTTTGGTAAGAAGGCAGCTATGCTCACGAGTTACTATAGCAACGCTCATGGTCACTGTAGCACTCGTGAGCGTAGAGCTATAAATGATGAAAATTAATAGAAGACAGGGTAGCAACCCTCACGATCTACGCTTACGATCGTGAGGGTCAATTCCAGCCAATGAGCGTCGCCTCTAACGGTCGAAAATGCACCAACGGTCGAATTTTTGAAGGTCACGATCATGAGGTCAAGTCACGCTCATGAGGGTCGGTCTGTCAGTCCAAAAAGTCATATTTTTAGGCATAAAATAATGGGACATAATGGGTATGACTTAGTGTGTTTCTAACAACTAGTTTTTGGCTTCCTCTATATATATTGATGTCAAAAACTTGTTAGATGGTGATGACATAAGCTATTAAACATTATCAATCATCTTTGTGAAGATTTCTTTTTGTAATATTCAAAATCTTGTTCTTGGAACTATTATTGTGAGAGTTAGGTTTGTGAACTAGAGATAGATACTATTTCTTCTACTCTTTATTTAGGGATTAAAGAAGTGGGTAGTGAGGTGCTATCTCTTATTGGTTTGTGTTGAGCCATATCAAAAATACATTGATTGTAAAGGTTTTTGGAGTGAGCCTTGAAAACTCTTAGAATTGGTTTTGTGTTGAGCTAAGAAAAATACTCTTGTTGTATAGTTTGAGTTGAGCTAGAAAACTCATCTTGTTGTAATGCAATCTAGTAATAAGATTGGTGTAGGTGTTGAAAATCCTAACTTGGGAATAAGTTGGGTGGAGATGTAGGATTGTTGATAATCCGAACTCCTTAAATCACTTGTGTTGTGGCTTGAATTTTTGGTATACCTTTTGTTTCTTCATTAATTTTTTATCACCTTATTCACCTCCCCTCTAGAGCTTTTCAATTGGTATCAAAGCTTAATTTCTAGGTACTTCATTACTAGAATTAAGATCATGGGGAGTGAATTTCTTTCTTTCCAATCTCTTAGACCTTTCTTTGATGGCAATGACTATCCTCATTGGAAGTTTAAAATAGAATTGTATCTTGATAGTGATCCCATTAGATTGTAGGAAGTTGTTCTTCAAGGTTGGAGTCCCCCAACAAAAAATGTAGACAATGTGCAAGTCCTACTTGATAGAGCTAAATAGAGCACTCAACAAAAGGAGGAGAACTATAAGAATAAGAAGGCAGTGACTCTCCTTCTTGCTTCCATGGCTAGACATGAAGGAGGAAAGGTGCAACATTATATTTCTGTAATAGAAATATGGGAAACCTTGGAGAACCACTATGAAGGCAATGTGCAAGTAAGGAGCAAGAAGGTATAACTCTATGTGTATGAGTATGAGTTGTTCAAAATGAAGCCATAAGAAACCATTACCGAAATGACCAATAGGATGAATGCTCTACTCACCACGTTAAGAAAGCTTGGAAAGCATTACTCCAAGGAAGAAGTCAATACAAAGATATTGAGGGTGCTGCCCAAGAAGGATTAGGAGTCAAGAGTAACATCTATTGAAGAAGCTCAACACCTTTCCAAGCTCTCTACCGATATTCTCATTAGTAATCTACTTACTCATGTACTTACTATCAAGTAAAGGGAATGAGAGAAAGAAGAAAAGGAAGAAAAGAAAAATGGGATTGCCTTGAAAGCAATTCAAGGAGATAGTGATGAAGAGAGTCCTAACACCTCTAGTGAAGAAGATGATGAATTAACTATGCTCACTAGAGGATTCAAAAAGTATTTGAGAAAGAAAAATTTCTCAAGATAAAGGGACTTCAAGAAGAATGATGGGAAGAAGTCTATAAAAGTTACTTGCTTTGAATGTGATAAACCCGGACACATTAGAAATGAATGTCCAAGATTGAAATTCAAAGGCAAAGGAGAAAAGGAGAAGAAGAAGGCATTCAAAGCAACTTAGGATGACTCATCTGAATCTGAAATGGAAGAGGAAAACCAAGAAGTTACCAACCTTTGCTTCATGGATTTTGGAGAAAAAGAGGTACCATCCACTTCTAACTCTCTTAAATATGATAGTTATGATAATGATGATGATAATTGTGATAATGATGATTGTGATGATGATGATGATGAGGAATCTATTGTGCATAAATTAATGATTAAATGCAAGAAATTATTTTCTAAAAAGAAATTTTATAAACAAGAATTTTCAAAAATATCTAAAGAATTTGAAGCTTTAAAAGATAGATTTTCTAAAACCATGTCTTCAAATGAAAAACTTGAGAATGAGTTAAAAAAATTTACATCTATTCAAAATAAATTTGATAAATATAAATTAGAAAATACAAAATTTTCCAAAGAAATTTCAGAATTAAGGATTTCAATTTCAAAAAGGCAAAGAGACTTTGGATAATACTCTTAATTCACAAAAATTGCATAAGGATACTAGAGGACTAGGCTATACTAAGAATACACACTTATCATCATCTAGTCTAATATTTGTTAAAGCTAAGATGAACACTACACATGCATCCACAAGTGGTCCTAAGAATTTACCCACACATGCTAAAAAGTCTTACATGCCTTGAGCCAAGTTTGCAAATATAAATTTTTATATGGCTCAAAGGTCCAAGGCTCAAGCCAATAGACCTCAATCTAGGCATGCTTACATGTACCTAAGGAGGCACGCACCTAGGACCAATTTTAGGCACCAAAAACAACATGCTTGTGAATGTAATAATCATATGAATGCTGAATTTTATGCTCCTAGGATGTACATCCACATGCCATACTCAAAAATATCATCTAGGAATGTTAGAACCAACTTGCACAAAAAAAATAATGCAAGTCATGCACAGGGATGAAATATGTTTGCAAATGTGAGATGTTTTTATTGCATGACCTTAGGACATACTAGCAATATGTGTTACTATAGGAAATTGCATATGAACTTGTTGTTTAAAGATTTTAGTGATACTAATCAGCCTAAACCACTTAAAGTTTGGGTACAAAAGAATGCTTGAATTGTTGTTATGTGGGTGTGCTTGAAATCCACCAAAGGCAAGAGTTAATGGTACTTAGATAGTAGATGTTCAAGGCACATGACGGGAGACAAAGATCAATTTATTTCCCTTGATTTTAAGGATGGTGGCAATGTCACATTACAATGCAAAAGAGAAGATTGTGGGAATTGGTCAAGTAGGTAATCCTAAAACTCTTTCTATTCATAAAGTGTTACTTGATGGCTTAAAGCATAATTTGCTTAGTATAAGTCAATTGTGCGATGTGGGAAATAAAGTAACATTTTATCCTAAAAATTACTTTGGTAGTAATCTTAGTGATGACAAAGTAATCTTTAAGGGTAAAAGACTAGAAATTATTTATATGATTGATTTAAATGAAATTTGCAATATTGAACATAAATGTTTATTATCTATTTCCCATGACACATGGATATGGCATAGAAGATTAGGACATACTAGTTTTGATTTAATTGATGAACTTGGTAGTAAAAAACTTATGAATGGGTTACCCAAACTCAAGTTCAATAAGGACAAGATTTGTGATGCTTGTCAAATGGAAAAATAAACCAAGTCTTCATTTAAACTCAAAAATAGAGTGTCAACCTCTAAACCATTAGAATTAATTCATATGGATTTGTTTGGATCAACTAGAGTTGCTAGCTTGGGTGGAATACATTATGCATATGTGCTTGTTAATGATTACTTTAGATACACTTGGGTATGCTTTTTATCTCATAAGAATGATGCATTTAATGCTTTCAAGAATTTTACAAAAAAAATTCAAAATGAAAAAGGTTTTTGCATAATTAGCATTAGAAGTGACTATAGGACTAAATTTCAAATTGAATTATTTAAATCCTTTTGCAATGAAAATGGTATTTCACACAATTATTCTTCACCTAGAATACCTCAACAAAATAGAGTAGTTGAGAGGAAGAATAGAACATTGGTAGAGATGGCTTGAACTATGCTCCATGAATATAAATTGCCATTGTATTTTTGGGCGGAAGCCGTCAATACTACATGCTATATTTCAAATAGAATTTTTAAAAGACTTATTTTGAATAAAACTTCTTATGAGCTATGGCATGGTAGAAAACCAAGAATTTTAAATCTTAGAGTATTTGGTTGCAAATGCTTTATATTGAATACTAAGGATAATCTTGAAAAATTTAATTCCAAAGCCGATGAATGAATTTTCCTAGGCTATTCCACATCTAGCAAAGCATATAGAATTTTTAATAAAAGAACTCTAGTAGTTGAAGAGTCCATGCATGTTATTTTTGATGAATCTAACCCACTTGATCCGAGGAAGGATTGTGTTGTTGTTGATGACTTTGTAGGTGACTTCATGGACATAAACTTGGAAGACAATAGTGCATCAAGATCATTAGAACAAGGAGAAGTATCAAAAGAGAAAGTTCAAGGAGCATCCTTACCAAGGATGGAGCTTCCAAAAGATTGGCACTACAAGAAGGATCATCCTAAGGATCTAATTATGGGTGATACATCAAAAGGGGTAACCACTAGATCTTCCTTTAAACCTTTAGTTAATCTTGTCTTTATTTCTCAAATTGAGCCAAAGTTTATTAATGAGGCTTTGGAAGATGAATATTGGGTACTTGCTATGTAAGAGGAACTTAATCAATTTGAGAGAAATAAGGTTTGGGACCTAGTTTCTAGACCCAAGAACCATTCTATTATTGGCACCAAATGGGTTTATAGAAATAAATTGGATGAACAAGGTTTCATTACTAGGAATAAAGCAAGATTAGTGGCCAAAGGTTATAATCAAGAGGAAGGTATTAATTATGATGAAACCTTTGCCCCCGTTTCAAGGTTAGAGGCCATTAGGATGTTACTTGCATTTGCTTCTTATATGGATTTTAAGTTATTTCAAATGAATGTGAAGAGTGCATTTTTGAATAGTTATATTCAAGAGGAGGTGTATGTTGAACAACCTCCCGGTTTTGAAAATCACAATTTTCCTAATCATATTTTTAAATTAACTAAAGAATTATATGGATTGAAATAAGCTCCTAGAGCTTGGTGTGAAAGGTTAAGTAGCTTCCTATTAGAGAAGGGGTTCTCAAAAAGAAAGGTTGATACTACACTTTTCATTAAGAAATTCAACAATGATTTGTTAATTGTGCAAATATATATTGATGATATTATATTTGGTGCTACTAACCATTGCTTGTGTGAGGATTTTGCTAAGATAATGCAAGGTGAATTTGAGATGAGCATGATGGGTGAGCTCAAATTCTTCCTTGGACTTCAAATCAAGCAATGCAATGATGGAATCTTCATCAACCAAGCAAAGTATACTAGAGACATCCTTAAAAATTTTAGGATGGATGGTGCTAAACCAAGTAAAACTCCAATGAGTACCACCACCAAGCTAACTAAGGATGAAAGTGCCAAGCCGGTTGATGAAAAGAAATTTAGAGGTATGATCGGATCCCTCCTTTACTTAACCGCTAGTAGACCCGATATAATATTTGATACATGCTTGTGTGCAAGATTCCAATCATGTCTTAAGGAATCATATTTGAATGCCATTAAACACATCATGAAATATCTTAGTGGAACATTACATTTAGGACTTTGGTATCCTAGGAGTGCATCATTTGCCTTGATTAGTTATTCGGATGTGGATTTTATGGGTAGTTTATTGGATAGAAAAAGCACCTTCGGAACTTCTCAATTCTTAGGACAATGTCTAGTTTCTTGGTTTAGCAAGAAATAAGTTTCGGTAGCCTTGTCCATGGCCAAAGCCAAGTATGTAGCGGCTAGTTATTGTTGTTCACAAGTTCTTTGGCAAAAACAACAACTCTTGGACTATGGCATTGAAATTGATCACATTCCAATTAAATGTGATAATACAAGTGCTATTAATTTGAGCAAAAATCTCATTCAACACTTTAGGACTAAACATATAGACATAACATCATTTCTTGCATGATCATGCATTACATGGTGATATTGAACTTGTATTTGTTGACACAAATCATCAATTAGCTGATATTTTTACCAAGCCTCTCAATGAAGAGAGATTTAACTTTATTAGACATGAGCTTGGTATGTTGAATGGATCAAGCATACATTAATTTTTTATGCTTTTTATTTGATTTTTTTATAATTATTTGGCTTATTTATTTATTTGCTATGCTCAAAATATTTCTTTTGATTGTCCATATATATTTTATTGAGTAATTAAGCATGATTTTATAGCATTAAATCAAAATTTTGTGAATTAATTGTTATTTTATTGGTTAGTTTTAATGCTAATAAATACTTAATTGTTGAAATTAATTCAAATAATTAATTATTTAAAAATCCAAATTAATTTTATGTCTTAGTGATCCTTGACATTTGCATGACTAAATATGTTTAACTTACACTTTGAAAAATGAATTTCAACATTAAAAATCTTATTTTTGTCAAATTAGTCTCGAAGGACCTACTTGAAATAAGTTTTTGACTCAACTGAAAAGAATTTAAAAGCTTAAAGATCAAATAGTAATTTTTGCTAGTGACCGTTGGCTCATGAAAGAGCACTGCAGAGTTGACAGTGACGCTCATGAGCGCCGCTCACTGGCTGGCTGGCTCGTGAGCATGCTGCTGTGCTCGTGAGCGTGCTGATGTACCAATTTTTTTTCTCATTTTTTGCTTTTCAAATCTTTTCTAGCCATTTGCTCTTCATTTTCTTTGCTTCAAATAAGGCACAAACGACTCTATTAACTACACCATTATTCATTTTTGAATTAATGGTCGAAATTCTTCATTTTTGGCTATAAATACTCAAATGTTTTTCAAGTATTCATCCCTTTTCTACACATTTTCTTCACTACATTATTCTTACTATATTATTTCTTTTCTAGCCAAACTTTCTACCTTTAAGTTTTTTCATGGCACCCAAGAAAAGCTCAAGACATGAAGCTTCTTCCTCATCCACTCCTAGAAGAGCTACAAAGGAACAACCTAGAAAAATACCCCCAATTTCATACTCTAGCTCACAAATAAGGCAAAGAATGCAAGAGTTCACTCAAAGGACTCTAATTCCTTCAAGATTCATATCTAGAGAAGCACTTCAACAACTTAGTATCTTTGAGGAAGTTCAAACCTTACCTGAAAGGGTAGGCCTTTTTCAATTAGCTTTTGATTTTCTTCCTACCTATCCTTCCTTAGTTCTTGAATTCCTTGCCACCTTTTGCTTAAGAACTTATCTTATTGATTCAAATAGTCCTCCTTATAGCATGAGGTTTAGACTTAGAGGGATAGATAGATTCCTAACCTCTCAAGATTTTGACTCTATTTTTGATTTTACAATTGGAGGCCTAAATCAAGTCACCTCCCAATGATCTCCAAATAATTTTTGGGTAGCAAATTGTAAACCAAATGCTTCTGATTTTATTCCGGGTCATATGAAATCTTCTTCTCTCAAATCCAAAGCCCTTTGGTATATTCAAAGATTTCTTACCTTCTCTATCAATGCAAGAGGCCTAAGCCATGAATCCATCTCTTTTGATGATCTCTTCCTTCTACATTGCATGGTAGATGGGAATAATATTAAGATAGGAAGACTCCTTCAATGGAAATTTTGGTTGTTAAGTGATAGTGTTTCAGGAAACATTTGCATTGGTGCCTTTATTACTAAAATTGCCCATCATTTTCAAATCAAGACTTCTACCTTTAATTCCATTCCTTCTAGTATTCTTGGCAACACCTTCATCAAGAATTGTAAGCAATTCAAAAAGGTGAATAATATGTGGTTTTAGAAGGATGAAATAGTTAGGGAATAAAAGGGAGATGAAGAGCTTAAACATATATTTGAGGATATTGATCAATTTGAAGCTCAAGCTCAATCTCAAGCTCAAGCACTTCCAACCACTCAAAGAAAAAGAACAAAGGGAGAAGGCTCTTCAAGAGATTCACAAGCCTATCAAGAAAACCACCTTAGGAAAGGCTATTTAATGAGATGTCTTTGGTTAAGGATACTTTTAATACTAGATTTGATCAATTAGAAACCAACTTTAACCAAAGATTTGAGCAAGTGGATTCTAGCATTATCCATCTTCAACATGATGTCCATACTTTATATGAGCATCAAGGGTATTCTTGCTCATATGCTCCCTATTCCCATCCACCACCTCCTCCTTAAGATCCTTGAATTTTGGCTTTTCTTAGTCTTTATGTTTTCCTTTTCATGTTTCATATTTTAAGTTTATTTCTATGTACTTATCAGGTTGCATTGCCATTAAGGATTATTAGGACTTACATTTCTTGTACTTGTCTCCTTTTTATTCAATGAAATATCTATTGTTATTAATTATTGTGTAATCTATTGCTTGAATCCCTTTTATTTTTTTGTACTTTGACAAAGGGGGAGAAATATGTGTACCTTTTTAATAATAATAAAAAGTGATATATGCATATTCTAAGGGGGAGTTACATTTGAAGATCACTCATATGTGCACAAATTTCTTTTGAACATGGTTTAATACAATATATGGAAAGTGCACATGATTTTAAGTGTTGTATACTTTTAGTTTATCCTTAGTATATTTTGACTTTATATTTAAGTATATGATTCACACATTAAGGGGGACTAAATGAATATTCTTAAATCACACACTTACACTTTCTTTATTTTCCTCTCATCTAAAATTATTTGTCAAAGTCAAAAAGGGGGAGATTGTTGGACATTTGCATAATCATCAATCTAAACTTTGGTTTTGATTTTAACAAACAATTTTTATTATCTAATGTTTTCATTTAAAGTGTGAATATAAGCTAGGTTGTGCTCAAATGTTAAGGACAATGTGCATTGATGGTTGAAACTCAAACAAGTCCCCAAAACATCATAAATATGATTCCAAATATTGGAGCATGTTTTTGGGTGACTTAAAGCTACATTAAACTCTTACAAAGTCCATCAAAATGTTCCTTAAAGACCCATGGAGGTGCATACTAAGTTTCGAGTCATTCGGAGATAAAATGTGCAAGTTATGATAAGTTTGGTAAGAAGGCAGCTATGCTCACGAGTTACTGTAGCTAGGGGTGGCCACGGGCCGGTTTCGGCCGGGTCAAACCTAGAACCGGAATTGGTCAAACCCAAAACTGGGTTGAACCGGCCCTGAACCGAGGGTGGAACCGGTTCAGGGCTGGTTCCATCATTCTAGAACCGTGAACCAGCGGTTCCGGTTTGGAACCGGCCGGTTCAGGTTCCGAACCGACTAATTCTGGTTCATTTTATGAAAAAAATAAAATTATGTCAAAAATTCAAAAAATGCAAGTTACAACTCTTTATAAAATTCTACATAATTTTCTCTTACTCATGATATATTTTATTTTCTAAAATAATACAATTTTTTTACAGTGCGTAAAAACCGATAAGAAAAAATCGGAATCGTGAACCAAAACCGGGGTTAAGCTGGTTCCGGTTCGGTTCCACCTTAGGTCGAACCGTGAACCAGCGGTTCCGAACCGGAACCGGCCGGTTCATGAACCGTGGCCACCCCTAACTGTAGCAACACTCACGGTCACTGTAGCACTCATGAGCGTGGAGCTGTAAATGATGAAAATTAATATAAGACAGGGCAGTGACCCTCACGATCATGAGGGTCAATTCCAGCTCGTAAGCGTCGCCTCCAACGGTAAAAAATGCACCAATGGTCCGATTTTTGAAGGTCACGATCGTGAGGGTCGAGTCACGCTCGTGAGGGTCAGTCTATTAGTCCAAAAAGTCATGTTTTTGGGCATAAAATAATGCAACATGATGGGTATGACTTAGTGTGCTTCTAACAACTAGTTTTTTGCTTTCTCTATATATATTGATGTCAAAAAGTTGTTAGATGTTGATGACACAAGCTATTAAACATTATTAATCATTTTTGTGAAGATTTCTTTTTGTAATATTCAAAATCTTGTTCTTGGAACTCTTGTTGTGAGAGTTGGGTTTGTGAACTAGAGATAGGTACTCTTTCTTCTACTCTTTCTTTGGGGATTAAAAAAGTGGGTAGTGAGGTGCTATCTCTTGTTGGTTTGTGTTGAGCCATATCAAAAACACATTGATTGTAAAGGTTTTTGGAGTGAGCCTTGAAAACTCTTGGAATTAGTTTTGTGTTGAGCCAAGTAAAACACTCTTATTGTATAGTTTGAGTTGAGCTAGAAAACTCATCTTGTTGTAACACAATCTAGTAATAAGATTAGTGTGGGTATTGAAAATCCTAACTTGGGAATAAGTTAGGTAGAGACGTAGAATTGTTGATAATCCTAACTCCTTAAATCACTTGTGTTGTTGCTTGAATTTTTGGTATACCTTTTATTTCTTCATTAATTTTTTATCACCCTATTCACCCCTTCCCCCCCTCTAGGGCTTTTCAATATATATAGGAAAAATACATACTTTACCTCCTGTACTTTAACTTTTTTTTACATTGCCCCCTGTACAAAATAATCGGCACATTACAACCATCTACTTTTATTTATCAATACATTTGACCCTTATTAAATGGATAGAGATAACTGCTGTTAAAAAAATATCTAGTTTGGTCCTTGTAATTTTAAAATATTTCTTTTTAATGCTTATAATTTTTATTCTTAACAAATAAATCCATATAATTGCTAAAATAATCCAATTAAATTTATTAAAAGTTTTTAAAATTATGCATATTTTTAATTTTTTT
>CATIWO010934378.1:0-12528 GCA_949673435.1 Macaranga tanarius
GCCAATTGGCGAGAATTCTCCCATATGCCTCCATTGTAGATTTTCAGTCTTTGCCCATTGACTTTGAACTTCTCTCCTCTAGTGTTGCAAACTTCCACAGCTCTATAGGGGTAGACATGGCTCACTATAAATGGTCCCGACTATTTACTCTTGAGCTTCCATGGAAACAATCTGAGTCTGGAATTGAATAGCAACATTTGATCTCCTTCTTAAAAACTCTTTATCTTTACCTTAGCATCATGCCACTTCTTTGTACATTCCTTATAAATCCTAGAGTTTTCATATGCCATTTCTCTTAATTCCTTCAATTCACTTAACTACAGAAGTCTCTTTTTAGTTGTTTTCTTGCAATTATAATTTAATGCTTTGATTGATTTCCCAGTAAGCCTTATATTCAATCTCTACAGGAAGATGACATGCTTTTCCATAGACCAACCTATATGGAGATATTCCAATAAGTGTCTTATAAGCTGTTCGGTATGCCCACAAAGCATCATCCAACTTCCTTGCCCATTCCTTTCTCGACTTGCTCACTGTTCTTTCAAGAATCCTCTTTAATTTTCTGTTGCTTACTTATACTTATCCACTTATTTGGGGATGTTATGGAGTAGCTATTTTGTGTTTAACTCCATAACGAGCTAGCAATACCTCTATATTTCTGTTATAGAAGTGTGTTCCTCCATCACTTATAATAGCTCGAGGCATCCTAAACCTAGCAAAGAGTCTTTGCAAAAATTTGTAGACTACTCTTGCATCATTCACTGTACATGCTTGAGCTTCCACCCACTTGGATGCATAATCTATGCAAATAAGTATGTACTTATTTCCATCTAAAATAGGAAATGGCCCCATGAAATCTATGCCCCACACATTAAATATTTCTACCTCAAGAATTCCTGATTAGAGCATTTCATCCTTCTTAGAAATGTTGCAACTCCTTTGATATGTATCACAATCGAGTACAAGCTTTCTGGCATCATGAAAGAGTGTAGGCCAAAAGAATCCTGCTTCAAGCACCTTTGCAGCAGTTCTTTGTGGACCAAAATGACCACCATTGATCATCCCATGACAATGTTGCAAAATTGAACTAGTCTCTTCTTCTCCTACACATCTTCTTATCATTCCATCACTGTATAGCTTCCAGAGATATGGCTCATCCCACAAATAGTACTTAGAATTATAAATGAGCTTCTTTCTCTGTTGACTATTAAATTCTTCTGGAAGCCTCCCACTCGAGATGAAATTTGCTATGTCCGCGAACCATGGAGCTTTTAGACTTTGGATTGCTAACAACATCTCATCTGGAAATAGCTCCTGAATGGGTTCTTCCTCCTCATCTTCATCTTGTTCCACCTCTAATCGTGAGAGATGATCAGCTACTACATTCCTTGATCCATTCTTATCTTTAATTTCAATATCGAACTCTTGTAACAGCAGCACCCATCGTATGAGCCTTGGCTTTGAGTCCTTCTTATTCAAGAGATACTTCAATGTTGTATGATCTGTATACACAATAATTTTAGAACCAAGTAAGTAAGATCAAAATTTATCAAAAGTAAAAATTACTATGAGCATCTCCTTCTGGGTTGTGGCACAATTGAGTTGTGCATCATTCAAGGTTCGGCTTGCATAATAGATAACATGAAGTTTATTCCCCTTCCTTTGGCTAAGTACAGCTCCTATTGCATGATCACTTACATCACACATTAGTTCGAATGGAAGATTCCAATATGGCGAGAAAACTATAGGAGCTTATATCAATGCTTCTTTCAACCTATCAAAAGCCAATTTACAATCATCAGTAAAGTCAAAAAGAGAATCTTTCTCAAGTAATTTACAAAGAGGTTTAGAGATTTTTAAAAAATCCTGGATAAACTGCCGATAAAATTCTGTATGGCCTAGGAAACTTCAAATTCCTTTGACGTTTGTTGAGTATTGAAGCTTTTCAATTGTCTCCACTTTTACTTTATCCACTTCAATACCTTATCCTGAAATTTTATGCCCCAGAACTATTCCTTCCTCCACCATAAAATGACACTTCCCCCAATTTAGTACTAAATTTGTCTCTTCATACCGTATAAGTCCTTGCTCTAAATTCTCCAAACATCCTTCAAATAAGCTTCCATAGACTGAGAAGTCATCCATGAATATATACATAATTTCTTCCATCAAGTCTGAGAATATGGCCATCATGCACTTTTGGAAGGTTGCTGGAGCATTACACAATCCAAATGGCAGTCTTCTGTAAGCAAATGTGCTATAGAGACATGTAAATATTATTTTCTCTTGATCTTCTGGAGCAATTATAATCTGATTGTAGCCCAAATAACCATCTAAGAAATAGTAGAAGGTATGTCCTGCTATCCTCTCCAACATCTGATCAATAAATGGTAGTGGAAAGTGATCCTTTTTAGTGGTTGAATTCAACTTCCTGTAGACAATGCACACTCTCCATCCAGTCACTACTCTTGTAAAGATTTGCTTACCTTCTTTATTTTCCACCACAGTCATTTCTCCTTTCTTTGGTACACACTAGATAGGACTTACCCATAAACTATCTGAGATGGGGTAAATAATACCAGCATTTAATAGCTTGACCACCTCTTTTTTCACCACTTCTTGCATGTTTGGATTGAGCCTCCTTTGCCTTTCAATGGTTGGCTTGTATCCATCTTCCATTAGAATTTTGTGCATGCAATAAGATGAACTTATCTCTCTTATATCCGAAATTTGCGAACTAATAGCTCTTATTCTCCTCTTGAGCATTCTCACAAGCAATTCCTCTTAGTTTTGGGTGAGTTTAGAGGATATGATCACAGGTAAGGTTTGGTTCTCTCCAAGAAAAGTATACCTCAAATATTGAGGTAAGGGTTTCAAATCTACATTTGGTGGTTTTATGGTTGAGGGTGGTATAGGTTCAGTATTTGGTAATTGAATTTGGGAAAAAGAAGTTTGGTGTTTAAGGTAATCTTCATCTTAGTCAGTTTGTACCTGTATACTTTTCTTAATATACTCCAATTCATTATATTTTGCTAACCTCCTTCGTTGGACTTCATTCACACATTCATCCAACACATCAACTCTAAAGCATAAATCACTATCAAAAGAATATTTCATACCTTTATAGATGTTGAACTTACAACTTTCCTCACCTACTATTAGAGTTAAAGTTCTATCATAAATGTCAATAATTACCTTAGCAGTGCAGAGGAAAGGCATACTAAGAATCAAGGGAACATCTTCATCTTCCTTAAAGTCTAGGACAACAAAGTCCACTAGAAAAATAAATTTTCCAGCCCTTATAAGCACATCTTTAACTATTCCTTCTGGTTCCTTTGCTGTCCTATCTGCTAGTTGTAGATGAATTTTTATTAGTCTTGCATCTCCAAGTCCCAATTTCTTGTAAATAGACAAAGGCATAAGATTAATAGAAGCACCTGAATCACACAAAGATTTTTGAAATGATAAATTCCCAACAGAATATGGAATAGTAAGACTCCCTGGTTGCTTCCTTTTTAAAGGAAGTTTGTTTGAGATGATTGCACTACACTCCTTTATAAGTGTGACTGTCTCAAACTCCTACAACTTCTTTTTGTTGAAAATTAGCTCCTTTAAGAACTTTTCATACTTTGGCATCTGAGCTATACATTCCACCAAAGGCATGTTGATGTGGAGTGTCTTGAATCTTTCCAAAAACTTTGTAAACTACTGGTCATGTTATTTTTTCTTCAACCTTTATGGATATGATACTAGAGGTTCATAAGGTTGAATTGGTGGTGCTTTCAGCTTAGCTTTATTTTCCTCCTTCACTTCTGGTTTTTCTAGTATTGCAACCCTTTCATCATCCTGTTCTTTCTCTCCTTCATTCTTCTTTTCTTCATACTTCATTGTTGCTTTAGGGGTTTGGATTTATGTACCACTTCTTAAGGTGATGGCCTTTACTTGCTCTTTTGGATTTTTCTCCGTATTGCTCGGTAATGCACATTGATTCCTTATTGCTAAGGAATTTGCTAGCTGCCCCATTTGCACTTCTAGATTGTGAATAGAAGAAGAGTGATTTCGGATCATTTGCTCCATCCTCTTTTGAGCTTCATCTTGCTGGCTTATCTTTGATGACATCATATCCATGAATTTCTCCATCTTGCTTTCCATTAAACTCCCAGAGGATGAACCTTTGTCTTGTTAAAATTGAGGTTGGGGTTGCTGCACATTCTGACCTTCAAATCCTAGTGGTGCTTGTGGTCTCCACTAGTTATTTCCTTAATTGCCCTAAGAGAGATTTGGATGATTCCTCCAAATTGGATTGTAGGTATTACCATAGACTTAGTTTTGAGGTCCTTTGAAGTTGCCCACATAGTTAAATTCCTCTGTAGTCATCCCTTGCATCATTTGATATTCTATAGTTGGATGACCTCCTTGACATAGTTCACATGAGGAAGACAATGTAGACACTGCATTCACATTCACATTGTCCATCCTTTTTGTCAGAGCATCAAGCTTTGCATTCAACATGGTTAAGCTATCCACTTCTATTGCTCCAGCTTTCTTTGTAATGGTCCTCTCACTAGACCACAAACTTTGTGTATTGGCCATTTCTTCAAAGAGATCCAAGGCATCTTCTGGTGTCTTTGACATAATTATACCTCCAACTGCTGCATCAATGTTAACTCTAACTGCATGATTGACTCCTTTGTAGAATGATTGCACCAAGTCCTATGTAGGAATCAATTGCGGTGGACACTGCTTCTGAAGATCTTTGAATCTTTCCCAACACTCGTAGAATGTTTCATCATCTCTTTGAAAGAAAGAGTTAATCGCATTTCTGATCCTCATCACTTTTACAGGTGGTAAGTACTTGTTGAAAAAGGCTATGTAGAGCTCTTGCCAAGTGTTAATGGAGTTGGGTGGCAAACTTGTAAACCATCTCTTTGCTCAATCCATAAGACAAAATGGAAAGAGAATCAAGTGGATTGCATCAGGCTATACTCTATTCATCTTGAAGGTGGAACAGTACTCCAAAAATCTAGATATATAACTAAATGGATTCTCATGCGATAGCCCATTGAATGGTGAGTTTTGGATCATTTGAATCATAGCCGGCTTGATTTCAAAGTTGTTTACTGCTACCACCGGCCTTACAATAGGTGTCTGATCACCTTGAACATTAGGACTCATAAAGTCTCAAATGGTTCTCTGACCATTCTGAGGATTTTGAAGAACTTGTTGTCTCGATGGGTCATTCTCTAAGTCCCTTGCGTCCATTTTACTTGGTGAGTGCTTTGAAATGACTGTTTGTTTCTTCTTTTCCCGAGTTGTCTTCTCTTACTCCAAATCAAGTGGTATTAACTCAGGTCCTTGTTTGTTTGCACTTCGTGTGAGGTGCATTAAATATCCTGCAATACCACAATTAAAAATAAAAGTAAAAATAATGTCTAAATCAAGCAACATAATTTTCTTACAATATCAATTCCTTTGCCAATCCCCTGGCAACGGTGCCAAAAACTTGATGTGTGCAAAAATCTGCAAGTGCACAGAATCGTATCAAGTAGTAAATAAAGATATCGTCCCACAGAGATTGTGGATTAAATATTACAATACTCACAATGTTTCATTGTTTAGATAACGAAATTGAGTTTGGAATTTCAAAGGAACAAAACTAAATAAAAAAAACTTAAATCCAATGCAAGTTTAAAAGCTAGGTTTCTTATTCTCAATTGGACCATTTCAAAAAATTGATTACCCAACTAGGTCTATACTAGTTCTAATTCATTTTAAAGGGATCTCAGAAACTATAGATTTTCCTCTCAAATAACCCTATAATTAATTAGAGATTAACTAACATTAAGTTTACCGACTCTCACCAACTTAATACCTTTTAATTCCAATTTTAAACACAACCTTTAATCAATATTAATCTACTTAATTGTCTCTCAACTAACTAAGCAATCAATAGGTCATTGCCTAATCCTACAGAACCTATCTCTCGATTAAGCCTATAGTGTCAATTCAATTCTAGGGTGATCAGTCCTAAAATGAAATTAAGCTCAATAACAACTAATGAATTAAATTTAGCGACCTAATATAATCACAATAAGCACATGGTCAATTCAGAATAAGAACCCTAAAAAGGATTTAGCTACTCATATTAAAGAGAAAAGAAAACAAACAAGAAATGAAAACCATTCTGAACATAATAATAATTAAATAAAAGAGTGATATAAGAAAAACCCCTTTCAAATGATGTCAAAAAGCCTTGCTCTTCTAACTTCAAGCCAAGTATCACCTCTACTATAAACTAAACAAATGAAATGGAAATGTATTCTGAAATAGAAACTAAGGTAAAACTAGAACAAAAATAAGGACAACCCAAAAACAGGAATAACCCTTAAATGAAAATGAAATGGTTCTATTTATAAACTAAAAGACATAGTGAGAAAGGTAATCTAACCTCTCTCAAACTCTATCTAATCAAAAACTAAAAGTTAAGTTCCTTTCTATTTAAACTTCAGCTAAAAACTATCATCTCATGGGCTACCATATAAGTAAGGCATGGGTGCGCAAGAAAATAGCATGGTTGTGCAAGAAACAACATGTTGCTGAGTCTTGTGTCTTACACGGCCGTGCTCGATTTTGGCACGGCCGTGCCACTCTATAACATGCCAAAATTAACTTTCAGGCATGGCCATACAACAATTAAGCACGGCCATGCACATCCCCAACGTAGATAACTCTTTATCTTAAGTCTTTAGCCTATCCAAACTTTAAGGATTGATCTAATCTTCATCCTAATGCATCCTATAAAACAAAATTCAAAAGAAATTATCTAAAAACAACTAAATCCTAACAATTAAAACAAAATAATAAAACTAACTAAATTAACTAAAAACTAACTAATAATACAACTACTAAGCCTGAGATGCAATAAAATAGAGTGTTTAAAATAAGTATTTTCACACTCATTATTCACCAAATTATATAACCTTCTTAAATGAAGTTGGAAGGCTTATTTTTATAGTGAACATCAAAAACTAGTTGTTGAGAGATACTAGAAGTTGTGCCTAATATATCTCTTAAAAGTGCTTCAAAAGGTGACTTTTTGGGTTGATAGATGCGTGCTCACGGTCATGATTATGTGCTCATGACCATGACCATCAAAAATATAGCCGTTGGAGTCAATTCAGACCGTTATACTGTACAGGTGTGTGCTCACGGTTTAGGTCACGACCGTGAGCACACAATTGTGGTCACGACCTGCATGCTCATGGTAATGAGTAAGCAACCGTGAGGGCCCTAGAATTTTTGCTCGACTGGCACATTTGTTCACCTCGATGTTCCTCACGGTCGGGGCACTATTCACTCACCACCGTGAGCACACTAGACACTCCAAAAACTTCTATGTTTTATCCATAAGCATTTAGGTTTCAATTGGGATCAATCATGTGAAGTTTTAGAAGACTTGTTTAGGCTTCAAAAATCAATGCACATTGTCCTTAAGCTTGGGCACAACCTAGCTTATATTCATACTTTAAATAAAAATATTAAATAATCAAATTTGTTTGTTAAGAAGGTTAATTAGATTGATGATCATGCAAATTTCTAATAATCTCCCCTTTTTTAACTTTGACAAACAATTTTGAATGAGAGAAAAATAAACAAAGTATATTAATACACTCCCCCTCAAAGTGTGAATTATATATTGAAATATAAACTAAAAATATATCAAAGATAAAATGAAATTATAGTTTTAAATGTGTTCCCCCTTAGAACATGTATACATTAAAAAAAATTGGTCACACATATTTCACATATTTCTCCCCCTTTTGGCAAAGTACAAAAAGGAAACAAAAGAGAATCAAGCAATGTTAATAGAAATAAATTGCATATGTAATTAATAACAATAGACATTGCATTAATAAAAGGAGACAAATGCAAGAAATGTAAGTCCTAATGATCCTTTAATGGTAATGCAACATAGAAATAAACATCAAAACAGAGAACTAACAAATGAAGCAAGAAAACTAAGTAAAAAATCAACGATCTTGAGGATCTTGTGGAGGAGGTGAAGGATAAGTGAAAGGGGCATATTGGCCTTCATAGCCTTGCCTATGGTAGAGATAGTGCACATCATGCTCAAGATGATCTAAATGAGAATGAAAATGAGCTTGCAAATGATCAATCCTTATGTTGAAATTGGGTTTTACCAAAGATAATCTATTAAAAATTTGCCCAACCCATAGAGGATTGTCATCTTAAGGTTAAGGACCTCTTGATTACCCTTCTCCTCTTGTCCTTTTCCTTTGAGGAGGTGGAGGTGGTTATGCCATTGGAACTCTTTCTCCCTCTTGAGCTTAATATTGCTCAATTTGCTCAAATACATCTTCTTCTTGAATTTCTTCAACTTCTTCATCCTTCCAATACCAAAGGTTATTCACCTTCTTAAAAAGCTTGCAATGTTTGATGAATGTTTCATCAAGAAGAGTATATGGAAGTGTTTCCATATTATAAGTGTTAATTCTAAAATGTTGAGCAATTTTGGAAATAAAAGAACCAATGAAAAGATTGCCGAAAACACTATCACTTAGAAGCCAAAGCTTCCATTGAAATAATCTACCCATTTTAATCTTATTATCATCTACCATGCAATAAAGTAAGTAGAGATCATCAAAGGATATTGTCTCATAACTAACCTCCC
Organism: Macaranga tanarius; assembly: GCA_949673435.1. Taxonomy (NCBI): domain Eukaryota; kingdom Viridiplantae; phylum Streptophyta; class Magnoliopsida; order Malpighiales; family Euphorbiaceae; genus Macaranga; species Macaranga tanarius. The sequence goes on from CATIWO010934378.1 coordinate 8,693, forward strand.
TTGCATTGATGGAAAATGCAAGAAATCTTTGGATGTACCAAAGAGATTTGGATAGAAAAGAAGAAAATTTGGTATGGCCGAGTACAAATTGAAATTAAGGAGGTTTACATTATCTCATCCAAAAGGTATAAGGTGACCAAATATTATTGACTTGAAGAGAGCCACCCCTTGTGAATCCAAAGATTGAATCAAAATCTTGAGAAGTAAGAAATCTATCCCTTCCCCCAAGTCTAAATCTCATGCTATAGAGAGGATTTTGATCATCAATATGGGATGTTCTAAGGTAATAGGATGAAAGAAATTTAGCAACAAGAGTAGAATGTGTAGGAAGAACATCAAAAGCCATTTGAAAAAGACCTACCCTTTCAAGAAGAATTTTGACTTCATCAAAAATTCCAAAACCTTCAAGTGTAGCTCTAGACATAAATCTTAAGGGAATTTGATTTCTTTGATACTCTTTGTCTAATTTGGGCATTTATATAGGATAAGGGATGTGCTCTATGGATTTGCTCCTTAGTAGCTCTTTTAGGATTGGTAGAGGAAGAAGTTTCACTTCTTGAGCTTTTCTTTGGTGCCATTTATGTATAATGAATGGTTCAAAGATAGAAAAGTAAGAATTCGAGTAGAGTAGAGACTAGGAAGAGGAGTAGGAAGGCAAAAAAATAAGATGAAGGCTAAAGAGAATTTAAAATAGACTAAGAATGAAGAATAGTAGAAAATGGGATGATTTCTTTGAAAAATACACATGTATTTATAGCCAAAATGCATAACTTATGACCATTAGATCAATTTTGATCAATGGTTAAGAATTATGGACTGATTTTACCTTTATAAAAATAAGAAAAAAAATAAAAATTGAAGGCAATGTCAAACGACTAGTTTTCCACTAGCAGCTGCGTGCTCACGGTCGGGTCGCAACAATGAGCACGCGCCCGTGAGCACCCCAGACACTCCTAAAGTGTTGTGCTTCTGGTGCAAGTTGGTCCCTGAGCTTTCAAAAGGTTTTCAATCATGTCAAAAATTATTTTCAATTTAGTCCTTCGGGACTAAATTGGCAAAAAAATAAAAACTTTATTTTTTAAATTCATTTTTTTAAAAAATATATTTTTAATTATGCAAATGCCAAGGATCTGTAAGACATCAAATTAATTTGGCTTTTTAAATAATTAATTATTTGAATTAATTTCAAAAATTAATTATATATTAGCACTAAATAAATAAATTCACCAAAACACATAAACATTAAACTCACAATTAATTATATAGATGTAAAAAAAATGTTAATGCATACTAGCACCATCTAGCATACCAAGCTCTTGTCTAATAAAATTAAATCTTTCTTCATTGAGAGGCTTGGTAAAAATATCCGCTAATTGGTTACTAGTATCAACAAAAACATGTTCAATGTCACCACTTAATGCATGATCACGTAAGAAATGATGTCTAATGTCTATATGCTTAGTCCTAGAGTGTTGAATAGGATTTTTGCTCAAATTAATAGCACTTGCATTATCACACTTAATTGCAATGTGATCAATTACAATGCCATAATCCATGAGTTGTTGTTTTTGCCATAGGACTTGAGAACAACAACAACTAGCCGCTACGTATTCGGCTTCAGTTGTGGACAAGGCTACCGAAACTTATTTCTTACTAAACCATGAAACTAAACATTGGCCTAAAAGTTGACAAGTTCCGGAAGTGCTTTTTCTAACTAATAAGCTACCCACAAAATTCGTATCTGAATAACTAATTAAATCAAATGATGCACTTCTAGGATGCCAAAGTCCTAAATGCAATGTACCACTCAAATACTTCATGATGTGTTTTATGGCATTCAAATGAGATTCCTTAAGACAAGATTGAAATCTAGCTCACAAGCTTGTAGCAAACATTATATCGAGTCTACTAGTAGTTAAGTAAAAAAGGGATCCGATCATACCTCTAAATTTCTTTTCATCAACCGATTTTCCACTTTTATCCTTAGTTAGCTTGGTGGTGGTGCTCATTGAAGTTTTGCTTGGTTTAGCTCCATCCATCCCAAACTTTTTAAGGATGTTTCTAGTATATTTTGTTTGGTTAATGAAGATCACATACTTGCATTGCTTGATTTGAAGTCCAAGAAAGAATTTGAGCTCACCCATCATGCTCATCTCAAATTCACCTTGCATTATCTTAGCAAAATCTTCACACAAGTAATGGTTAGTAGCACCAAATATAATATCATCAACATATATTTGCACAATTAACAAATCATTGTTGAATTTTTTAATGAAAAGTGTAGTATGAACCTTTCCTTTTGAGAACCCCTTCTCTAATAGGAAGCTACTTAACCTTTCATACCAAGCTCTAAGAGCTTATTTGAATCCATACAATGCTTTAGTTAATTTAAAAACATGATTAGGAAGATTGTGGTTTTCAAAACCGGGAGGTTGTTCAATATACACCTCCTTTTGAATATAACCATTCAAAAATGCACTCTTCACGTCCATTTGAAATAATTTAAAATCCATGTAAGAGGCAAATACAAGTAACATCCTAATGGCCTCTAACCTTGCAATAGGGGCAAATGTTTCATCATAATCAATACCTTCTTCTTGATTATAGCCTTTGGCCACTAATCTTACCTTATTCCTAGTAATAACACCTTGTTTATCCAATTTGTTTCTATAAACCCATTTGGTGCCAATAATAGGATAATTGTTGAGTCTAGGAACTAGGTCCCAAACTTTATTTCTCTCAAATTTATTGAGTTCCTCTTGCATAGAAAGTACCCAATATTCATCTTCCAGAGCCTCATTAATAGACTTTAGCTCAATTTGAGAAATAAAAGCAAGATTAACTAAAGGTTTAAAGGAGGATCTAGTAGTTACCACTTTTGATGTATCACCCTGTAGGCGGCGGGGTTCAGCGCGCGCCCAAGTGTTCGGCGACCTCGGCACTGTGTGGGCTCATAGCCCACTAGGAGTACAACGTTAGGCCTTTTTAAAGGGCTTTGGTTGGAGAATGGGGTCGCCACCTGGATAAAACCCGGGACACACTTTACAGCAACTGGATTCCATGGAGGAAGCCCAGCAGCCGTCCTCAGAGATTGGGTCCAGAAACTGGGTATGGGCTTTTAACGGCCCACCCGACCTTGCGATCAGCCTCCGTTTGTGTTTTATGTTTTATTATTTTTAATTATTTAATTATTTCTTGAATTACATGCAAATGGCTGTTTAATCCAAACAGTTTCCAAATTTTACAATTTAGTCCAAGTTTGATTTATTAATCCTTTTTCATGCAATTTAATTGGTTAAAGCATTCACACATCCACAATTAAAATAAATAAGATAAAAATAAATCATCCAAAGAAAAGGAGGGAGGAGAAATGATTACAACCCTTTTGTGCAATATTTAAATAAAATAAAATAAGCTAATGTACAAAACGAAATAAAATAAAATGCGATAAACTAAAGAAATAGAGGGGAGGAGAAATGATTACAATCCCTTTTAATACAACTATAATAATAATCAAAACAAATAATTAGCTAAATAACCAATTTAAACGATAATAATAAAAACATTCACAACTAAAAAAGGTATCAAGGAATAATTAAATAATAGGCAAAAATGCAGAAATTAAACATGCAATGAAGATCTATTTTACCCAAGAAACATGAATCAAGCAAAATACAATAAGAGTGCATTTCAGGAAGACGATAAAGCAAGAGTAAGGCCACTCTGAGTCATAGAGGCGCATGTCTCTGCATCACAGGGGCGTGCGCCTCATCGAAAAGGGGCGCACGCCTCATCACATAAAGGCGCATGGCTAATTAACGGTCAGAAATTCAAAA
>CATIWO010934482.1:0-14567 GCA_949673435.1 Macaranga tanarius
CATGCAAGCTCAGCTCACCCCTATTAGCTATGTCAGGAGAAGAGGATGAAGATGAGGATGAACACACTCGATCACAGGCAGCTGCAGCAGCAACACAGACAGATAAGAGAAGAGAACACGACATAAATTTTGTTTGTGAAAATGTGGTAACATAGCTCAGACCAATCATAAAGTGTGAATCAATTGTCCCTCTTTAAGCCCACCTCCACACACCCACCCACCCACCACCCACTAATTCATTTTAAACATTATCACCATTTTGAGACTGCATCTTTTTTTCTTGCATAAAATGGGACAGAGACTGTGTCCAATTACCAATAAAACTCATAAAAAAAGCCAATTCGTTGACTTGTTACTGTAGATAATGACCTACACTTGCCAGTTTACCTTACAAATCCCAATACCCAATTCCCAACTTTGCTTTCTATATACAATTCCTCCATTTTTTTTTTCTTATTTTTAAAAAAATTTTCCATTTATATTTTGTACTTGTTGCGTATTATATTGGATACTTAAAAAACGAGTGTTTTAAAGTCCATTTTTTGGCAGCTACGGTAAGTGGGAGCTTTCAAGATCATCGAAAGAGAAAAGATCCAAAGAACACAGCAACTTAACAAGAGAAATAGAAACCCAAACAAAAACAGAAATCCCCCTCTCTGTTTCTTCTACTACTTCTTTTGTCCCTTCATAAATTAACTGCTACTCACTTATCAATACCATCATCCTCTTCTCTTCTTCTTCTTCATGCTCAATCCATTTCTCTCTTTACATTTGACCCAAATCAAACAATCCTCCCATTGAAAGCTAAAGATTCAATCTTTTTTGTTTTGTTTCTTTAACAATGGTGACTGGTTGGAGAAGAGCGTTTTGCACTTCAATTCCTAAAGAACGAGAAACTCCTATATTTACAGACAAAAAACAGCAGCAACAATGCAAAACCACCACCACCAGCAGCAGCCACAGCCCAAGAATAAGCTCAAAGTTTGGATTTTTCTCCAACCCATCAACACCACGTTTACAATCTCAACCACCTGTACCATCCTCATCATCGACTACAACCCCAACTCTCCGGTGCCGAACCACCACCACAGCTACAGCTACAACTCCAACATCATCAGTACCCAATAGCCCAAAACTCCAATGCAAGAAATCAATCAGCCCAAGTCTCTTCCATTTCTCCAATCCTTCATCTCCTAAATCCCCTTCAAGCTTCTCTTTTCTCAAAGCCACACTCCGCCTCTCCAAAGTAAGTATTATACCTATCATTAATTCCCACGAATCAATACTAATCCAACAAATTCTGATTTTTTGTGAATTTTTGTTTCTTTACAGAGCAAATGCGGAATCTGTTCACAGAGTGTGAAAAGCGGACAAGGAACAGCCATTTTTACAGCAGAATGCAGCCATGTGTTTCACTTCCCTTGCATAGCTTCACACCTCAAAAATAAACACCAACAGCACCTCCTCATCTGCCCTGTCTGCAACGCTAACTGGAAACAGCTTCCTCTCATATCCACCCACCATAATCAGCATAATAACCTTAAAAACGACCTCCCACATCAATCCAAAATCAAGAACCTCCGAGTCTATAACGATGATGAGCCTCTTTTGTCTCCTTCTCCAGGTTCTCTTTTCAACCCTATTCCTGAAAACGACGTCGCAGAACAAGACGACGATTATGATAGTGATATCAATGCCCAACAATTTCAAGGCTTCTTCGTCAACCCCATTACCAGACCTAAAAGAAATGTGAACCTCACTTTGCTGCCGGAATCCGCCGTTGTTGCCGTCGGAAGGAGTCACCAGACCCATGTTGTTGTCCTTAACGTCAGAGCACCGCCTTTTATGGCGGCGCGTCGTCCTCCTATCGATTTGGTGATGGTCTTAGACGTGAGTGATAGGATGGGCAGAGTGAGATTACATATGATGAAGCGCGTGATGCGCGTGGTTATTTATTCTCTCAATTCTAACGATCGTTTGTCGATTGTGGCGTTTTCTGCTACTTCTAAGCGGTTGTTGCCGTTGAGGAGGATGACGCCAGATGGCCGGAGATCGGCGCGTAGAATTGTTGACGCGCTGGGAAGTACTGGGCAAGGGATGAGTGCCAACGACGCCGTGAAAAAGGCCGCGAAAGTGATTGAAGATCGCCGAGTTAAAAATCCCGTTGCTAGCATCATCATTATATCCAACGGACAAGATGATAGGTCCCACGTTAACTCCTTTAATCAGAAGCGTTCATCATTGATGACAGTGTCATCCACGCGCTTTGCTCACGAGGATATCTCCGTGCACTCCATTGGCCTTGAAGATATAAGCGCGTCGAATCAAGCGCCATCTGAGGATGCACTAGCCAAGTCCATTACTAGATTATTAAGCGTTTCAGTTCAAGATCTTAAGCTTCAACTCGGGTCTGTTTCATCCGGTTCGTTTTCAGCAGAAGTAGCAGCGGTTTATTTGCTCACCGGTCGAACCAGCGTGTTTTGTCCCGGTTCGGTTCAGTTAGGCGATTTACACGCCGAGGAAGAGAGAGAATTACTCGTGGAACTGAAAGTGCAGGCTGCTTCTTCTTATAATAATGGGTCCCACCACATGTTGTCCGTACGGTCGTCGTTTAAAGACCCGTCGTCGCAGGAGACAATCTTATCTAAAGAACAAGTACTATTATTGCCTCGTGCTCAAGCCGTCAGATCATCATTACCTAACATCCAACGGCTGAGGGATCTACACATCAGCACAAGAGCAGTAGCTGAATCTCGGCGATTAATGGATTACAACGATTTATCGGGAGCGTATTATTTGTTATCAACGGCTCGAGCTTTATTAATGCAGTCGAGTGATGGCGCAGCTAAGGAGCTTGTAGGTGGCTTGGAGGCTGAGCTTGGTGAGTTGCAGCGGCGGAGGCAGGCAATAGTGCCGCAGAGTCAAAGGCAGAGGAGCGGTCAACAAGTAGAAGAGAAGGCAGAGCCACTTACGCCGACATCGGCTTGGCGAGCCGCGGAAAGATTGGCTAAAGTGGCGATTATGAGGAAGCATATGAACAGGGTCAGCGATTTACACGGCTTCGAAAATGCAAGATTTTGATTTTAATTTTAATTTTTTATTTTATATAAAAATTTTTGTTTATTATTGTAATACAAAAAAGAAATATGTTTATAAAAAAATAATTTTTAGAAATACGGGGAAATGATTGAATGGACCCAGGTCCATAATAGTGACAAGCAAGCAGCACCTGACGCCTAAGCCCTTTCTGCAGTGAAAAAACAACAGATTTTGGCTTAGGGTATACCCTACATAATTTCTTTATTTTTAATTTTTATTAGAGCAGTAAGGCCAAAATTCTGATTTGTCCTTATTACTGTTTTTAAATTGCATTAAAAGAGCAAAAATAAAAAAATATTTATTAAAATGGGTTGCTAATGAACACACATTTGAATAAGAAATTAGCAATGAAAATGTGAACATGTTTTATTCTATGCTTTAGGTTTTTAGACTTAGAAGATGATGATGATATTTAATATCTTTATTTTATTTTGTTTCGACATATTGTTTGAAATACGACTTAAACTACAACCATTACAACAACTATTACTATTAACTACAAACAATAATATTTATAAACTATTAATTAACAACTATTATTATAATTATTATATATATATTGGGAGCAAAAATATGAAATTTAAGACTATGCACTACCTTCTAGGACTTGACATTGGCTGTCCATAATATTTAATATCTTTATTATTTTTTTTATCAATATGAATGAATCATTCATAAGAGAGAGTTCACAATAACAAGAAGGAATATACACGAAGAGACCTAATGTTTCATGAGTCACTTACTCAGAAGGACACACAAACTACTCATAACTTAAAATCACAACCAACATTGGAGTTCTCAACATGAGAGCCACGTAAAATCAATACCATAAATTTTCTACATCCTAGTAGAGGAAGAAAAGCATATGACTTTAAAAGGGAGATGATTCTCTACTACTAGATAAGCAGAGGAAAACTAGAAGGGATAAGTCTTGACCATTATATCAAAACTAAAGAGCACTAAACGATAAGTCTACTGACTTAACCTATTAAATACGAAAAACAAAAAGCCAATATCTAACCCTTAGAGGTTAGCCGGAAGTGGTAGAGGCTAATCCAGTAGACATTGCCTTTGAGTTTGGTAGAGCTTCCTCCATCTTACCTTCATTTGCAATGCCTAAGATAATATTGCAGCCAAATATTTCTAGAGGAGTCCAGTCAGTATTGAGCCTGAATCTTGATGGGCTCGAGGCCAGTAAGCTTTCACTCTCAATACCTAGGATGTGATTGATATGCGCCTCTGAGAATCCAAGCCATATGTTTGATCTTCGAGTTGTGTTCCTTAGATCTTGAACCTTGCTACCCGGTTTACAATCATATACTTTAATGATTCCGTTATGGTGCTCGTCATTCATGAGGGGCTGGCGATAGGGGAGATTGATGCTGATGGAGTGAGAGTGATAAAATCTGAACCTACCACCAGTAGAGGTGTGAGCCACTAATTTAGAAATATTACTGTCATTAGAGAGGGTATCTTGAATATTTTGCTTAGCTCCACTAGAAGAACTGGGATCATCTCTTGCAATAATTTCCACAACTTTCAAAACTCATATTTGATGAAGAACATTCAAAGCAAAAGAATATTAAATAGCAATCCAAACTAAAAAGCAAACAAGATCTGCTTTCACAGAGGAGAGAGAACATGCCATATCAAAGATGTGTTAAAGCTCCGAGAGAGGAGAGGTGCAGAAAAATTAATAATTCTTTTTTTATTTAATATCTTTATTTGATTGTTGATATTGTTGGCACTTTTATTTTGTAACATTGTGAAAATTGGGTGTTTTTGTTTTGTTTTGTTTTGTTTTTGTAGTTGATAAGTATAAAGTTTGTGATCAAAGCCAAAGTCGGTGGTTGATGTGGCAGTGTCTTTCAATAATGCCAAATTCACCTAGATTGTGGTATATAATAAACATTTTGCTTTAGGAGTTTCAAGGGCGGTTTTTATATTGTTTTCTTCCCATATTTTGTCCTAATCAAACTAATGCATATGGGTTTAGTTCGAAAAAATATATATAATATATATGAGTTATTGGTATATAACAATCATCACGGACATGTAATTTTGTTCTTCATCATTTTATTGGTAGTATTTTTCATTGGAGATTGGAAGGAAAGCAAGTACAACTTCAAAATTCCAATTATTAGTCTTGAGAGTCAGGTTATACTTTTCATTAACATTAAGTGCTATGTTGATTTCTTTGCAGTTGTTGATTAGGTTCTAATTTAGAGTCAAATTTTCATAATGTTGATGTGGATTGTTTACCTTCACTGGACACAAACACTTGGATCTTGAGTATGTAAATGGAAATTTTTTATAATATTATAAGAATTATAAAACCTATTCCTAATCCGGGTGTTCAAGCTTTTTTTTCTTAAATTAAAAAAAAGAACTTAAATTTTAAATTTAATGTATATAATAATTTTATATTTCACAATTAAATTTATAATAAATAATTATTATTTGAAAAAATACATAAATATTTATTTGCTAATAACATCATGATTATTTATTTTAAATAAAATAAAATAATTAAAATTCAACAAACATAAATCTGTTATGTAAATTAAAAATATTGTTAGGTTTAAAATTAGTAGTTTGTGTAAATGCCAAAGAAGCATTGATAAAAGGGTTAGGTGTTGACATTGTGCAATAAACACCTGAAAATGATTGATTTATATTTCAACTTTTATGTGCTTCTCATGTGTTAAGCACTAGTGAAAGATTTGGGCAGCTAGTGCCAAATCAATTTGGTCAATAATCAATTATACAAATATATCAATGTAAACACAGTTTACATATAATTGTGAATTGAATGAAATGCACCCCACTCACTAACCCAAATTTTTGGATGCATAGTGATAAGGATTCAACCTCCACTACCCACACCAAAAAAATAATAACAATAAAGGAAAAGTTGATCAATCAAAGCAATTTTAAAGAAAAATGTGGATAGAGTATAGAGAAGATTCATGCATATTTATTGAATAGAAATCTTATATGCTTCTAAGATCTTGGTTCCCATAGTGCGTGGACATAATCATGTCAATCCTAATAAAAGCATAACTAAAGGTTATGCACCAAAAAGAGACATCAATGGGGTTTTTTTCACCAAAAATAATTAATTATCATAACTTGCCAAGCTGTCAGATAGAGTTTATAGATTATTTTATGATACCTTTGCCTAATCTTCTCTTTTTTCAATTAAGATTTTTAATGGGTTTTTCTTATATCTCTTTTAGTCAATTTATATTTGTATTCCACTATAAAGTATATCTAAATTCTAAAGTTTTTAAATTGAATTATTATATATGTTGCTATGTAATTAATTATTTTTAATTTCATAGTTAACTTTTAGATCTGTGTTTATTTTTATATTTTATATTTGACACAATTTTTTTAATTTAATAGAATTTCAAATTTTATAATAGTGAGTGAGTAGTTAAATGGTAACTTCTCTCCAAGAGCATCATGAGGTGTAGAATTCAAATTTTGCCGTTATCGTCAATTTAAAAAGGGAAGGCTGCCCCCTATTGTACAGTTCATCGATATTTAGGTTATATGACCTCCCTATTAACTAAAAAAATTCAAATTTTATGATTTTAAATAGATAAAGAAATTTAAATAATTTAATAGGCTATATTATTTTTCTGATCTAACATTTTAATCCATTGTAAATTATGCAAATTAAAAATATATAATTAATATAATTAAAATATAATCTTTTCTCTCCACTCCTCTCTCTTACATTAAAATGGATAAAAATAATGAATTTAGAATTAATATATTTTTGGATTAATTATAACATAGTTAATGTCAAAGCTGGTCTGCATATCTCTTTAGTAGCACTTGACATGTCAAGTGCTTATTTCATAACATCAAAATATTATAGATTACAGGTATACAGTGCTAATCCTTATAATCCAAACACACATACTCTAAAATTATGACAATTTTATAAAAACGTGCTAATTTTTATAACTCAAACACACACTCTACAATTAATGTGAGATTCCAAAGGACTAGCCTACTTACTGGTTTCCGTGAATGGGAGACACCGCACCACACATATTTGCAAATTTATTTTTTTTGAAATTAACAAAATATACAAACACATGCGGATACTGGGTCAGAGACATGATACACTCATTCACAAAAATCATGATAATTTTATAAAGACGTGCTAACCCAAAATCATGATAATTTTATAAAGACGTGCTAACCCAAACACACACGTAATCCATAACTAATATAAGATCCCCAAAGACCTACATGTATATATGTATGTATATATATATAGCATCATGAGAGAGTAGGCATGAATTATGTTGCATTAAATTAGAAATTATTTTCACTTGATATGTTGTGTAATTTTATTAATATTTAAATTATATGACTTTTCTATTGATTATTAAAAAAATTTGGCAAGTGTGTACAAATACATGTGGAGAATTTTTGCATATGATGATTAAAAAGGAGAAATAGTGATTTTCTTCTATTGTGTAAACCAGAACTAGTGACCAATGAGCCTATAATAATTGCAAGAGGAAAGAAGAAGCAGAGGGTATTAATTCGTAGGTTAATCAGTGGGATTAAAAAGTTAAAAAAAAAAAATTTTATACAATTAACTAGCTCACCATATATTTGAGGCTATCTCAAATGATAAGAATATTTACTCTTATACGAGAGGTCTTGCTTTTAATTTCTTTTTATTGCATTAAGTTTGTAAGATCCTATATTAATTAAATGGTAACTCATAAAAATAATTTTCAGAATTATTAACTACTAACTGCTTTTTTCTGTCCGATAATACTGGGGCTTGTACAAGTAAAAAAAAATTCATTACTCACCGTTAAACGGGATCCAATGAAGCAACATGAACAAATTATTATGAGTAGCGCATACCTTACACACGATTATATCACAATGGGCCACATAGTAATTATGAAATAAACCTCATAGCTAATTATGTCATCTGAAATTTAATTAATAACCAATCACATGGCTAGAGAACCACATGGGCCACTTTTTATCAATATCATGAAGCAAACTTTCCTATTCTATAGGACCCTTTTGTCTGTAACTTGTAAAAATTTTCACGTTAAAAGAGCAAAGGAAAAGAAGCAATAGGAGTAGAAGAAGCCTTTCCAAGAAGCCTTAAACTGCGTGACAAAAGATGGAAAGAAAAAGGCGGTGACAATAACTTGAGCATAAAAAAGGTTCTTACTAAATTTTTTAAAATAAATTTTATAAAAAAATAAATATCGGAGAGATGTTCTTTTTATAAGATTCATCTTATTCAAATTTTGAAATAGTTTAAAATTTTATAATTATTAAATGTCAAAAGTATCAAGTGAAATAAAAAAAAAATAATTTTTTATGCTATTCATGTAGGAGGAATTCCTCCTACTCTTATCGTTTTGAAAATTATATAGTTAAGCCTCTCTTACATATGGTGTTAATTCTCACCGCTACTGGGATCCACTGTTATTAATATGTACAAAAAAAATGTTAAATAAAGTTACATTTTTACCCCTAACGTTTATAGAAATGAACAAATTTGTCCCTAAAGAAAATTTAAGAAAATTTAAACACATTAAAAAATATTTAAACTTCTCATCTAATATAAATATTAAATAGTTATTTTTTTCATACTCCTGAAATCTACTAATGCTAATACAATATTAAAATAATTTACATCTAAATTTTATGAAATTTTTGTGCCATTTAAAAAATTTAGAAATATTTAAATTAAAAAATTATTTTATTCTATATAAATTCGTCCTTTTTTATTCACTCTCAAAAAAATTAATAAATATTTATTTAAATGTAACAACTTAGGATGAGATGGATAAATAAATAAATATATTATTTATTTATTTATTTTGGGAGAATAAAAAAATAAAATTTCCTACGGGATGAGATGAGTTTCTTTTATTCAAATATTCCTAGTTTTTTTTTGAAATAAAATTGAATGAATTTATATAATATTTTTTAAAATAATTTTTATAAAAAATTAAATGTAAAGTCCTTTTAATATCATATTTCTATTAGTAAATCCTACGAGTATAAAAAAATAAATGATTATTTAATATTTTTATCATATAAAAATTTAAATTTTTTTAAAAATTTTTTATGTTAAAATATTCTTAAATTTTCTTTAGGGGCAAATTTGTTCTTACTATAAATGTTAGGAGTAAAAATGTACATTTATCTAATATTTTTTTACATGTCAGTAATAGTGGACTCCACTAACGGTGAAAATTAACATCGTTTGTTAGAGGGACATTTGTCAGAGGGACGTTTGTCAGAGGGGCATTTGTCAGAGGAACGTTTGTCAGAGGGGCTTAACTATATAATTTTCAAAATGGTAAGGGTGTATTTATAATTTAAAAAATATTAGATGTGTATTTAAAATTATGGCATAATATTAGAGGTATTTTTGTACTTTTTTCCCAAATGTTTAGCTGAGCTCAAAACTTTGCACTTTTGGGAGGATAATTGATGATGTCCTTAAATTGCGCACACTTTCAAAGCTTTTCAATAGCATTGATGAGTTGCATTTATGGTGCTTGCCTTGCCTTTAGGTGCTACCCTTTATTATTTTTTCTTCTTTTTGTTAAAGTGGTAAATAATATAGAAACATAGCACACCATTTTGTAAATGTTTCTAGATGAAATAATCCAAATCCCAATAAAGTTAGCATATCCTTCACCTGAAAAATTTCCAAGCATGTTTCACCAGCAAAGGTGCAACCATGCATTTGTGCATCTTCTGGCAAAGTTTTTTTCTTTCAGCATCGTAAATTTCTGCCCGTATGCAATATATAGGTTTTTGAGATCAGTGCCTCAACTTTTTTTTTTCTTACTGTTGTCAATTATTAATGCTCCATAAGTTCACGACATGTTAGTTGCTAGCCATAGGGTCACGACATGTTAGTTGCTAGTGTTAATAAAAGAGAGGGAAATTGACACCATATAAGTGAGTTCCACCAACCTCTTGCGGACTTAATTAAAGAATTATACCGCAAGAGTTTAAACCTATAACCTTAAGATAATGGGACCTCAGCCTAGAACAATTAATTTAGGCTTCATTAGCTAGTGCCTCAACTTCAACTTGTGTACTTTTGCTTTCTTCTCAAAAGTAAAAGTTGTTTATGTGAAATAAATGTTTTCTCCTTTTAACTTTAACTGAAACTAAATATTTGGGTTAGCAATGCATAAATATGTTTAAAGAGGGTGCAAATGTATCAAAAGATACAAAAATCTGAAATGCAACACAAAAAGAATATCAAAGATTGAATAATAAATTAGTAAAATTTTTTTTATACTGTTAAAAGGTTACGAATTAATGATCAGGGAGGAACATTTAAATTAAAAAAAAAAGTGAAAAACAGTAGAGCCAAATACTTCTAAATACCTGCACCTGTGCAGTGCAAGCTCACTTACAGGGCATATCTTTATGGAAACCATCGTTCAAACTGTACTCCTCTCAGAATGCTAACACAGTCCTAGTCATTTCATCTAGACAAAGTAGTAGTAAATTAGTAATAATAATAGTAACAACAACAACAACAACAACAACTGGGCATTTCCATTTCTTTGCGGATTTGGACCTTGTAAGAAGCTATTTGAGAGCACTAAAAGTCTTAAGCCCAATAATCACTGTTGCAGGCTGCATTTGATGTCAATCTACATTCCAATGAATCATCCAACTGACAATATTGTAAAAAAAATTAAATGAACAAACAAATAGATCACAGAATAACAAAATTTTTAGAAGGAAATTTTGCTATGAGCTCCAAAGCCTTCTGCTTCCCTTGTTGTCTTCCTAGAGATTTTTATCTGCCCAACGTTTCCCAATAGAATTTGCGGGACAGGGGTTAATGACGATCTTTTGAAGGGCTATTGCGTTTTTTAATTAAATAAGTGATAAGCTCCATGTCTATTTTTTGCCCATAGAATCCAACCAGTTCGACCACTTGAAGACACCGATTAAGTCCTTCAGCAACTTCCAATTTTCTACTACTTTCAGCAACTCCCATTCTCCCAATATTATATGCAGGTGACACAAGTACAATTATCTATAATGGGTTAAACACAATGGTGATTACCCAATTTCAAATTTATTGCAATTTGAGTATTAAACTTCAATTTATTTCTTTTTGGTGACGTAACTTTAATTTTGTTTCAAAAAAAGTACTGCTAAAAAATTTCAATCCTCTAAATTTCTCTTTAAAATCATTTTACTACCAAAATCTCTTTATTTTTTCAATTTAGTCCAAAAGTTACAAAAAATTTAGAAGTTTATCTTTCTCCTAGCCTATATTACTACTCAATATGAGTCCGATCTTATTAAGTGGAATCAAAATAATTTCCAAATTTATTCTTATTTTTTAATAAATGTATAAAAAATATAGACTCATTTATAAACAATCTTTAATTCTGGATCAAAATAGTAATTTTGAATTGTTCAGGTGCCAAAAAATTTTGTGAGTCATTATTGTGAAACTAAATAAAAGTATGATATCTAAAAAGATACAAATTAAAGTTTGGAGATCAAATTGAAATAAAGTTAAAGTTCGGTACTCTCTCGTGCATTTGACCCTATCTATAACCATGAAAATAAAATGAATCAATACACAGAGTAGAGATTTTTGCACTCTACCCATTTATTTCTACACTTAGGATCCTTTATTTGAAATATTTATTGTTATCACTAATTATCATTTTTAAACTAGCATTTTTCTAATTTTTTTTTCCAAATTTACTATTTAATGTTTAATATTATAAACCTACTTGTACTTAAACTTACATTTTTTTTACATTAAAAAATTTAGCATAGTCAACTATTTTTTAAAAACTATTAATTTACCTTTTAACTTGTCTAAATCATTGTAAAATTTGCACCAATTACAAAAAAGATAATTTTTTTTTTAATTTTTAATAACAATTTTTTAAATATCATATACACATTATTTTATTTTTATTCTTCTTATAATAATTTATAAAAATTAATATAAAATCAAAGTACATGATTTAAAAAAATCATTATAAAAATTTAACAAAAATTCATCATATAACAACTATTGTAATTTTAATTTTTATGACAAGTATTATAGCATATTAATAATAGAAAAAATAAATATTACATTTTTTTTATCAAGTATATTTTTTATAGTTTAATTTAATTAAAATATGTGCGGGATATAATTACTTAAATTACATACAATTAATTTTAGTTCTATTCGTTAAACTTATGAACATTTTTTGATATGAAAAATTATTATTGAATTTTTATAATTGATATTTTTAATCAAATAATTTAATTTTTTTTATATTATTTTGTTAAATAATGATAGAAAATTTTAAAAATAAAATTATGTGCATATGATATTAAAATTTTTTATAAAAATAAAAAAATAAAAAAATAAAAAATAAATTTATATGCATATGATATTGAAAAAAATTATTCATAAAAATAAAAGTTTGTTATTTTTTTTTTAAAATTGATGCAAATTTTACAATGATTTATACAATATTAGATCTTTTAATACAAAAAAAAAAAAAACTCAATTATAAGTAGTTTAAAATGTTTAAAATTTTAAACACCAAACAATGAATTTTGATGAAAAAAAGAAGAGTTGTTTAGCAACTATAATTAATAAAAGATTAGACATGGATCAAAAAATAAATTAGATATTTTTTATGTAAAAGAATAGACAATTATAAGAAATAATAATTATGTAATTATAATTTCAAAATACCAAAAAAGAAGTGTGAAAATAAATAAGTGGAGTGTAAAAATTCTCACCCCAATACACAACTAGGAATATTAGATTATTCATCTTTTTTAAATAAAAAGATGATAATATTTCTATATTTTCCTGCCACTAAATATGACTAAGTAAGGAAGATACCATAATTAAGCCAGTCATGTCAAAAATAGTACTCGATTCCTTTTCTATGATCCCTTTGATCATTAAATGCTTAAGATTAGGAAATTGAGGAAGATACTCGAATTTTACACTTTCCTACAAAATAAAATAAAATAAAATTAGTTAAAAAATAAAATTTGAGAATAATTCAAATATTACAACATGTGGTACTTGTTGCACATTTATTTCAACTATTTAGTAAAATTGTCATAATTTAGCAAATTATCCACATATATAACTATCTTACACAATAGCCATCTTAGATGCCATATATGCCCCTTTTTGTTAATTTTGATCAACTTGTATAATGTGTTAAAGTTGTAACTAATTAGTAAAATTATGATATTTTTGCAAAATTTTAAAGGTGAAACAAATTAGAACCCGTAAACCTTATAATTTTTTGTTACAGTAGGTTATATATGTTACTTACAAGA
The DNA here is from genome assembly GCA_949673435.1 of Macaranga tanarius. Classification (NCBI taxonomy): domain Eukaryota; kingdom Viridiplantae; phylum Streptophyta; class Magnoliopsida; order Malpighiales; family Euphorbiaceae; genus Macaranga; species Macaranga tanarius. The sequence continues at coordinate 13,468 of CATIWO010934482.1, forward strand.
GCTAAGTACAAATGAAGCGTCTCCAATTGAGAAACACAACTGGAGAGTGAGTGAAATGCAGTACATGGAGATACACCAAGTATATCACCTATGCCGACATGGATGAGTCGAGGAGTGTGGTGAATATGAAAGTCCATATTGTTTCCGATATACTTAAAAGACACTAGATTTGGTGCGCATATCTCCATTGAATCAAGACGGCAATATTGGGGTTGTAAGGATTCGAGTCGATGCCAACAACTTTCGATCTTGTCAAACCGCAGGTTCCTCCCAGAAAAAAGTGTTCAAGAAAATAACAATTGGACAGAAAGTGATGGAGCATATCGTTTGTTAAAATTATATACCTCAAATGCAGGGACTTTAGGAACTTGATATTGGACAATCCTTGCACACTGGTAATGTAATCAAAGCAATCTTGTGGGAAGGTACAAGAAAACTCAGCCCCCCATCCGTATTCATTTGGTGAAAAGTCCAACTCAAGTTTTTGAATTCCTCTCTTCCTGAACGCAAAGTTAATCCAGCGATGAACATGTTTTGCAGTCTTTGGTCAAAAAAAACTTTATGCTAAATTGGTCAATAGAGGAACCCTTGTGCGAATTGATAATTCCATCCACAATGCTCAAATACTTGGACCTTGTGCGGTAAAACTTCTCGTCGTAGTTGAAATCAAAAGTAATTCCTAGCATTTTTGTGCCGTCAAAATCTAACACACGCAGATAAGGCATAATGGAGGCCCATCTCTTTGAGATCGAGGACATTCTTATGGCATCGTCGAGAGGCAAAAGGGAGGCTATGGAGACAAGGATATCATCTGGCCAGTTAGAAATTCTGTCCGCCATGCCTATAGATTGTTGAAGCTGAAATTTTGAATTTTGAATTCTCTTAGTTGTTGTTCTTATATATATATATATATATATATATCATCCTATTCATTTTTTCAAATTAATTAGGTTAGTAATTGATGAATATCAAACCTCCTCCAGACCTACAAACACAGAAAAAAACCTTGGATGAGCCTTGATCTATAGGTTCTTCGATGCTTAAGTTAGAGAAGAGTTTATTCAACATAATCTGTATAAGAGAAATATGAGCTATATATA
>CATIWO010935056.1:0-10578 GCA_949673435.1 Macaranga tanarius
CTACGTGTTTCTTGCATTTTTATAAAATTTCACAGGTCCCTGGGACAGGCATCCCCCTATATGAGTGCAATTGCTGCTGGACAAGGTGCAGCATATAAAATGTTTGAGACAATTTACAGGAAGCCAGAGATAGACGCTTATGATACAAGTGGAAGAGTATCAGACGATATCCATGGAGATATAGAGTTAAGGGATGTATATTTCAGTTATCCAGCCAGACCAGATGAGGAGATATTCAGTGGATTCTCACTTTCCATCCCAAGTGGCACAACTGCAGCTTTGGTTGGGCACAGTGGAAGTGGGAAATCAACAGTAATCAGTCTAATAGAAAGATTTTATGATCCGATATCCGGTGAAGTTCTTATAGATGGCATTAACCTCAAAGAATTTCAACTCAAATGGATTAGAGAAAAGATTGGTCTTGTAAGCCAGGAACCTGCGTTGTTTTCATCTAGCATCAAGGATAATATTGCATATGGGAAGGATAGTGCAACTCTTGAAGAAATAAGAGTTGCTGCTGAACTTGCCAATGCGGTGAAATTCATTGATAAATTACCTCAGGTTCTAAGTTACTGCCAAATAACAATTTCATCAATAAAATTTTTGCTATTTTTCCTTTCAAATAATATGAATATTTTTGATTTTGTACTTTGCTGTCAGGGCCTTGACACTATAGTAGGCGAGCATGGAACTCAACTTTCTGGTGGACAGAAGCAGAGAATAGCAATTGCAAGAGCTATCTTGAAGAACCCTCGAATTTTACTTTTGGATGAAGCTACTAGTGCACTTGATGCAGAATCTGAACGGGTAGTGCAAGATGCACTAGATAGAATTATGACCAACAGAACTACTGTTATTGTTGCCCATCGCTTGACCACTGTCAGGAATGCTGATATGATTGCCGTTATTCATCGAGGAAAGATAGTTGAAAAAGGTATCTTCTGCAATTACAACAATAGCATAAACACTCACAAGTCTACATATGCATATTAACAGGAATGCAAGTGAGTCTTTTATTTGCTTGTGATCAAGCCATGGAGAAATATGCTGACATACGTATTAATTTGTCAGGAACACATTCAGAACTACTTGAGGATCCTGATGGAGCATACTCTCAGCTTATATGCTTACAGGAGGTAAATAAAGATTCAGAACAAGCTGCACATGAATACAGTAAAGTAGAAATTTCAAGGGAATCATTCAGGCAGTCAAGTCAAAGAATGTCACTGCGACATTCCATAAGTAGGGGATCATCAAGAAATAGCAGTAGCCGTCACAACTCATGGTCACTCACATTCGATTTACCTACAGGACTGCATGGCCCTGATAATGACCTGGATCTAGAAACTCTTTGATCAAAAGAAAAAAATCCAGAAGTCCCACTTCTTCGCCTTGCTTATCTCAACAAGCCAGAGCTTCCAATTCTTATAGTTGGTACTATTGCTGCATGCGTTAATGGAACAATACTTCCAATTTATGGTACATTAATTTCCAAAGCAATTAAAACATTTTTTAAACCACCTCATGAGTTGAGAAAGGACTCAAAGTTCTGGGCACTAATGTTTTTAACCCTTGGTCTGGCATCATTGGTTATATATCCAGTAAGGACATTCTTCTTTTCTGTAGCTGGATCCAAGTTAATCCAACGGATCAGATCTATTTGTTTTGAGAAGGTGGTTCATATGGAGATTGGTTGGTTTGACGATCCTGAGCACTCAAGTGGAGTGATCGGTGCTAGGCTCTCAGCAGATGCAGCAGCAGTGCGAGCCTTAGTTGGAGATGCACTAGCTCAATTGGTTCAGAACATTGCAACGGCAATAGCAGGACTGATAATTGCTTTCACTGCAAGTTGGCAACTAGCATTGATTATCCTTGCATTAATCCCTCTGGTAGGTGTCAATGGATTTGTACAAACAAAGTTCATGAAAGGATTCAGTGCAGATGCAAAGGTATAACATAGTGCCAATCAGACTGATCATTTGGTCAAGTCAAGTTGAAACTATAAATACCTATTTTTAACATAAACCTTAATGGGTGCAGATGATGTATGAGGAAGCAAGCCAAGTTGCTAGTGATGCTGTTGGGAGTATAAGGACTGTTGCTTCTTTCTGTGCTGAAGAGAAGGTGATGCAACTATACAAAAAGAAATGTGAGGGCCCTACGAGGACAGGAGTAAGAATGGGGTTGATAAGTGGTGTTGGATTTGGGATGTCATCTTTCCTTTTGTATTGTTTCTATGCAACTAGCTTCTATGCTGGAGCTCGACTAGCAGAGGGCGGCCACACAACATTTGCAGATGTTTTTCAAGTGAGTACATCTTTTTATATTTGTAACTATAAATATCTATTCCACTAGTACTAACTAAGTCACGTATTCATTTTTTCAGGTTTTCTTTGCTTTGACTATGGCAACAACGGGCATTTCTAGGTCGAGTTCCATGAGTACTGATACTACAAAAGCAAAGGCCGCTGCTGCTTCTATATTTGGAATAATAGACAGGAAGTCACTGATTGACCCTAGTGACAAGTCCGGAACAACATTACAAAATATTAATGGAGAAATTGAGCTTCATCACATAAGCTTTAGGTATCCATCCAGGCCTGATAATCAAATTTTTCAGGACCTGAGCCTGACTATTAGTTCTGGCAAGGTAAAATCTGTAAATTAAATTATGTATTTCAGGCAATTAGCACATAATACATTAGAGCCGTATATATTTGATCAATTTCATTTTCTCTTAGACTGTTGCTTTAGTTGGAGAAAGTGGGAGTGGTAAGTCAACGGTAATTGCATTATTGCAAAGATTCTATGATCCAGATTCAGGTCACATCACTCTTGATGGAGTTGATATTCAGAAGCTACAGTTAAAATGGTTCAGGCAGCAAATGGGGCTTGTCAGCCAGGAGCCTGCTTTATTCAATGACACAGTCCGTGCCAACATTGCATATGGAAAAGAAGGAAATGCGACTGAGGCAGAAATTATAGCTGCAGCAGAATTAGCCAATGCCTATAAATTCATCAGTAGTTTAAAACAGGTGAACATTATTAAAGCCTTTTTTCCCAGTCATTATGATTGTATTCATCATAAATTTGCATGATATTCATTTTGTTTACGACAGGGCTATGAAACAACAGTTGGGGAGCGAGGGATTCAATTGTCTGGGGGACAAAAGCAAAGGGTAGCCATAGCTCGTGCCATAGTTAAGAGTCCAAAAATATTATTGTTAGATGAGGCTACAAGTGCATTAGATGCTGAATCCGAAAGAGTGGTTCAAGATGCATTGGATCGAGTTATGGTGAACAGAACTACAGTCATTGTGGCTCATCGACTGTCCACAATTCAGAATGCAGATATTATTGCAGTGGTTAAAAATGGAATCATTGTGGAGAAAGGAAGGCATGAAACACTTATGAATATTAATGACGGTGTTTATGCCTCATTAGTTGCACTTCACATAAGTGCTAATACTTCTTAAGCCATCTGCTGAATTTTTAAATTTTAGTAATGCAAACAGCAAGATCCAATACAGCTTCCATAGCCATGGCATGATAGCTGCAGCAGCAAATGGGGAGAAAATGTAAATGATAGAAGTATTAGCTTTAGTTTCAGCTTTAACTTCAGCAACTGTGTTGAAAACAGGAAGTCCCAACTCCCAAGTGTTCTGTTGCCCCTTCTTTGGTGTTACACCACCAACCCAATTCAAATAAATAACCAAAAAAAATATCATTTACTAAATCCTCTCTTTTGGTGCCCAATTATCCTTCATTGCATTTCATTACTTTCTATGTTAATATAAACTTTACTGTTAACATGTTAAATTACGTAGCTAAATGATAAAAAAAAAATAACAACAATAAAAGAATACCAGTTGAATTTACAACCACTATTTTGTTGTGGAACTCCTTGTCTAAGTTGAAAAAAATGGTACTTCTTGGTTTGCAATCTGGTTAGTTAGGAGAGTAGTTGAGTCAACACAAATTGCATAAGGCTGACATCCAAGAAGTTCAAGAAGCCATCATGTATGTATATATTATATAGGTAATAACTTATCAATGGGTTACATTATTTATGCTTATTTTTCTAGTTGCAAATATGTTGTCATTTTGCCTAGTCCGCTTAGAACGAATGGTTTACCATCCAGTTACGGGATCAAGACATTGGTTGAGGTTAAAGGTTCAATCTCCCACTCCCCTTATCTCCCTTAAAAAAGTTCTAATATAAATGACTATGATAAAAAAAATTCTGTAGTTTCCGGTCTTGCAAACCAAGACCATGGCAACCCAATTTCACAAACTTTCATTTGTTCCAAACCATCGTAGTTCATACGCCTTATAAGGGCTATGGACTTTATAGCACCATTTGATCCATTAATCTTAAGAAGATTCACAAATTAGAACTACATCACAAATACTTAAGACTATCTATTTTTTATCCTTAGTTTGGAAGATTAAAGCTGGATTTGGGTAGAAAGGAAATGTTTGAAATAAAATAATTTTTACTAAAATTTTCCATTACCCACTTAGAAGATTTTTTTTTTAAGTTTAAAGAATATTTCTCTTTTTAAGTATTGCTTTAAATACATTTTGTACTATAAATTTGGTATATTATTTTTTTGTTCCTCTTTCTTACAAATTCAGATTTTTGCTTGTATAATTTGATTGAACCTTCAAATTCAATTCTGAATTTCAATTTTCTCTCTGATTGTACACTTTCTAAGTTTGATATTTCATTTTTTTTAAATAGTTTATAAACAAGTAAGTTGTTGAATTAGTAGTCTAATAGTAATATGGCACTATGCTTGGTTGGTTGGCTGGTGGGAAGGAGGAAAAGGATTAAAAGAAAAGAAAGAAAATTAGATTAAATTTTTTTCTGGGTACTATTAAAATCAAAAGAGAAAATGAGAAAAAAAATAAAGTAGTATAAAATGTGGTAATTATAAAAAGAAAAGAAAAATAGATGTAACTTTACTAAGAACTTTTCTCAATTTCTCTTTTTAAAATTCAAAATATGTTACTAAATGTATAATTGCAAAAGTATAAATAAAAAAATTATATATATATATTTTTTGTATTTTTTAGAAAGCAATCCAAACATCATTTGAAACATTTATTTGAAACTTTTGTTATTACTACTTCACCACAATGACTATTCGGATTGAACTGGATCAATTTATAAAACAATAAAAATTTTAATTAATTCAAATTTATATTCAAAGATTTAAGGTCAAAAATTTTATTGTGTATTTAATTCTCACGTCAATCGAATTTATGTGCATCTATATGACATATATAGTGAAATTGATTATAAAAATTGGATACATTCATGTTAATATAATCTATCTAAGCTATGTATGTGGTGCTGAAGGTTGAATAGTCTAATAGCAAATACTTCCTTCAAAGCATAAAAAGCTCAAGGGTTTGATTCTTACTTTTTCCATCCCCGGTTAAAAATGAATAATGAAAAACTAGTGAGCAAGTAGTCAAATGATAACTCATCTTTAAGGGTATTCAGAGGTATAGAGTTCAAATCATATTGCTGTCAAATTAAAAAAAGAGGATTGACAGTCTATCAATATTTATGTCATATGACCTCCTCGTTAAAAAAATAAATAACAAAAAAACAAAATTCTCTTTCAATATTTTGATAATGGAAACAAATTCTCCCCACCAAAAAAATTATAGTCTACACCTAAAATGGAACTCCTGTATGTATTTTATAATAAATATTGTTGGTGCAATTTTTCAGTTGAACCGGATTTGCGAGCGTGCTAGGGAAGACTAATTTTTCAAATTGATAATTACTGACTTCTTTCAAACAATTGCGGATTCCCAAACGCCTTTACCACAATTTGTTTGAGTTCCAAGGGATTTAAAAATTTATAATTAATGATAAGCAGTAAATTGTTTTACTAAAGGGAATGATTATTTAGCTAAAGGTAATGATAAACAGCTAAAGGTAATGAAAAATAAGCTTGAGAAAATGTAAATGAAAAATTGCATTCAAAGAGCAGTAAGTACAGAGTTTGCTAGAATAAAAGCGTAAAATTGCTTTAAAAAACTAGAGGCAATGGCTATTAAGAAAATTGCTAAAGCTTGATATTTGAATTGGTTAATTAATAAGTGTTGATTGTGTGTTGTTGATGATTGGTTGTGTGTTCCATGCTACTACTGCCTCCCTTTTATAATCCATCAACTTTGTACAGAAGTTCAAGTCTCTTTAATTTTTAAGCTTGCTACAGAAGTTGAGTCTCATAATTTTGCCAATAATTACCTCCATTAATTTCCTGTAATCTGCGTCCCTTGTGCTACTTCTATAACTCAACAGTCCCTCTGTTCTGTAATTTTCTTCATTCTTTACAAAGTCTTCAATTTTAGAGAAAATTCTAGATAATTAGCTCAATTCTTGATTTTCCCAGTAAATTCTAGAAGATTCACGTGCTCTTTAGCTTTAATTCCCCCAAACGCTTCTTGTAACATACTCCTTGCATTTCTTCCATCAGCTCTTCAGTGTCTCTACTTTTGGTTACCTCTAGAATTTCCTTCAGCCAACATAATATTTTTTATCAAGTAAATGTAATTAGGCTGGACTTAATACAGTGGGCTCACTTTGGGCTTCAAACTTAATTATGGGCTTGAAAATTAATATTAGGTACAAATAATGCCCCCGCATATAATTAGTTTGGGCTAAGCCCAATGCTAATTTATATTGATATATAGAGCCCACACAATACTTCCTCTGTAATCAAAATTCTAATATGGGGAATTAAATATTTCTTCTAGTTCTTTAGCATTTTTCCAACGAAATTTTGAGTTTTAATAAGGTAATTACTACCTAAAACTACAAAAACCTTCCTTCTTCTTTTTTTAATTTTCCACAAAATTCAATAAATTTATTTATTTATTATTTTTTTCACTTTCTTTATCTTCTTTTGCCGCCAACACCGCCGGCTCTCTCTTTACCACCGCCATGCCCGAAGCATCCCCATCGCTACTAACGATGTTGCCGCTGCTGCCCACGCACCTCCACCTGCTGCCGTCGATCGAAGAGCCGACGTAGCTGCTGCCTTTGATCCAGCCAACACACCGAAGGAAGTAGCTGCTGTCTTCACCGTCGTGCGAGGAGGAGAGGCTGGTTTGTCCGTTGCCATTGCCGCTTGCGAGGGAGACACCGCTGCATAGAGAAAGACCGACACCGCTGCATAGAGAAAGACCGACACCGCCATCGCATGAAGGGAGGATGCTGCTGCTGAGAGAAGAAGCCCCAACGCCACCGGCCCCTTCGCTGCTGCCACCGACGTCATGGGAGGAGACGCTACCACTTATGGTGCTGGCAAGAAGGACACCGCTGCCGAGCCATCCACCGCCGCTGAAGAAGTCGACGCTGCTGTGTTACCCGACGTCACCAGCAAATGGAGTTAGGTTGCTGCTGCTGACCGAACCAGCTCCAACAGAACCACAGTTGACCGAGCCAGCCTTAAGGCTAAGGCCAATTTATTTCCTGGTTTCGGTTCACCTTGGTTGGGTTTTGCTGCATTTTCTTATTTCCTCAGTACATTTAGTACATTTAGCAAGGTAAAATCTCCACTCAAAGTCTACTGCAAAAGGAAACGCATAAGTAATTTTTATTTTTACAGTTTCTTTATATTTGTGCAGTGTGTTTTGCCAAAGAAGCTGTGATGAAACTGTTGTGCATTGTTTGGGAATTTTGTGAATTTCTTGTGAATTGTGAATTGTGAATGAATTGTTTCCAGCAGGTTAATTGGAATGATTTGTAAAAACCCTATACTAGAAATATAAGGGAGATGCTGCTCAATTTTTATTTTGCATTTCGATGAAATCTGTATAAATTTGCTGTATAATGAAAAATTAATTTCCACTGCATTCAAAATTTAATTTGTATAATTTTTCACAATTAAACTATAAATGTAATTATTTTAGCAATTAATTGTCAAAATAATTACTTTAAATATTTTTAACTTAATTAAAGGAAATTAATTTAATAAAATCCTTTAAACTTAGCCAAAAATTCACAGCAAATAATTTTTAGAGCCAATTCCTTGCTATTTCTTCCATGAAATGACTTCTGAGAATTTGTTCTTCGTTATCACCCCTGTATAAGCATCAATCCCTACATTACCCCTTAGGAAACTATTTATTATTTAGCATTATTTTACCAAATATATACCTTAACTTCACAAAACTCCGTGGGTGATAAGCATTTTAAGACATCTTATCATCCACAAAACTGTTTGAGCCCATTACCTCCACACTTTCCCCTATAAATTATGTCTGATTTATTACTTCATATTTTTCGCACTTTCTGGACACTGTGCTCAATTTTGTGCCTTTCCTTCAAGAATTTCCTTGGGGAAATTTAGTGAAATAGTTTTCTTATATTATTCTGGCCCATTACCTCCACACTTCTCCCAACAAATTTTACTAGTTTAAATCAGTTTAACTTTTTTCGCACCATTCTGGCTAAGTGCATGGGTGTAATGCTTTGGACCTTGGAGAAATTGCCTAATTGTATTTCATTTCACCAAATTACTGTTAATCATAAGAGATGTGAGCCAACTATCACATTTTTATCTCATTATTGCCATCAAATCTTTGATTACCCCAGATTCTTTGATTACTCCCACCAAGCCATTGGTCACTTCCACCACTCCAAGCAACAAAAAAAGGAAGCAGCTAAGCCATCACCAAAATCCTCCAAGAAGAAAAAGACAATCACTCCTACTCCAACGATGAGGAAATATCAAGTTCAAACATACTTTCTCTTGATTTCCCTCTTTATGTCAGCTTTGTTTTGATTTCTAGCATTTTTATTTACTTGCTAACAGTTGAGACGAGCAAGGAGAACCCCTTACCATCTTGTTCTTCTCTTTATACTGATTCTTCTCTGAATTCTCCAGATTACCCTCTACTTCTACCTCAATATTACCCCTTGTGTCAGATCCATTACCTTTTACCTCTAATTTGACTCATTGTGCAATTCCTTAGGTATGTACTTCTATTTCTTCCTTTTCTTTTCTTGTACATTTACATACCATTGGCTTACACGTACTTGTTACAGGAGGTTGACTTTTGGTCCTCCATTGATGATATGGTGATTATAGTGAATCTCAACTACCTGGAGATTCCTTTGAAGGTTCCCTCTATAGCTTTTACGACTTCAGATGATGCTTCAAGGCCAAGGATTCAGTGAGGACTATCCTTAACTTAGAGATGGGTACCCTCTAAAAGACTCAGAAATCCACAGTACTTTCAGCTCATCACCTTGGAGCAACATTCTAAGTTAGCTGCCATTATTGCTTCGAAGAACCAGATTATTTTAAGCTTTTCTCACCTGGAAGAGTCTAATGCAGCTCATTTGACAGCCTCAAGGCATCTCAATCTTTTCCACTAGGAAAAATATTCTTTTTCAGCTGAGCAGGATAAAGGAAATCAAGGAAGAAGAAGTAGAGAGAAAAATAGTCTTCCTCCAAGTAACCAATGACATTAAAGAACATGAGGCCAAGTTAACAGCTTTGAAGGCCCAGAAAGATGAGCTTCTCCGCAAGAACAAGGAATTGACTTCCAGGTACCAGGATGCAGTCAAGTAAGCTCAATCTATCAAGAGATCTGGAAAGTAAGAAAGATGCAATCAAAGAATGGTTGAGCCAGGAGGAGGAGGCTATGATCACTAGGCATAAGTGCCTAGATATTTGGGAGGACCTCAAGGGCTTGGACTTTGACTTTCTCTAACTTGTTTATAGACTTTTATACTGTTAAAATGCCTGTGATGTTATTTAGCACTTTGTACCTTTCATATTGATCATTTTGGAATATAGACATTGTGATGTACATCCTTTCATGGATGACTTGATATTATAGCTATCACAGGGCTTATTTTTGCTTTAATTTATCTCTGCTGAGCATATTTTTATATGTATCATTGCACACAACACACTTTAAGTTATTCTTGACTTCTTCCATGGACTCAACACTTAAATGTGGAGAAGTAATTCCAATTGCACCAGAAACTGGTGCACCAGCTTGGATTGTACAGCCCCAGTAACGAAATGCAGAATTAACTGAAGTTGGACAATTTGGGTCCACCACAAGATAGCAGCCAAATTTACATGGATCAGAAAACGCGGAGGATCCTCTCTGCAATATAAATACCATCAAATTTGCATACCAAATGAGAAGTTAGGAACTGGGAAGTAAGAAGTCAGAATCGCATTTTACCTCCAACATGTCCCATATTTCTGCACTCATTTTCTCATTCCACAGTGACCTCTTGCCACTTAAATCCATTGCTTCATCAAAAAGTCTCAAAAGAGAAGGGCCACCCAGTCTCCCAAGATCAGTCTTCTCAGCCAAGTTCCTCAGGTATTTCAGATACAATCTGTGCACAATCATATTGTTGAACAGACATTACATGGAAGAAACACACACAGAGTCAGGATTTTCCCAACCTTGCTTTACTGGCTGCACCTATCATTCGCAATGTTTCATCAGTGCTGATTCCATCATATATTATTATGTCAAAATTTTTATCCTCTTTGTTTTTCCCTTGGACCACATTTTTTA
>CATIWO010935885.1:0-27300 GCA_949673435.1 Macaranga tanarius
TAGTAAATCAAATATAAATCAAAACCTTTTTTTGAATCATTATTCACTTCAACAGGTCACTGGACACTATTTTCTTGGATAAAATTTTTTGCAATAAATAGATGGACTGATGAAGGAATAAAAATTACCAAAGATAACGTCCTATAGGGAACTGATGAAAGAAGCTGTGAAAGGACTTATAAGGTGCATTATTTGTAGAAATATAGATTACAAACATATTATACCACATACAAAATGCTACATTAAGCTCTGCAGGCAATCATTTTCCAAGCTTCATAGGTCAGTGGCATCATCTTTGTACAGCAGCTGTGGTAAAAATGAAAAAATTAGATATATATCTCAGTTAACCTTCCTCAACATCAAGTACAAGAAAATTTACCTGCCATTTGAAGATCTCTCCCGACCGACCATGTCAAGTTCCAAGAAATTTATTTCTGATGGAAGATAGTTGAACAACAATATCACAAATACTCATGTGCTCCTGCAGCAATTCAGCTGAACAATTTTTTGCAATTTCAAATATCAAAATCATACACTCAATGAGGTAGTGGTTGTTGTTGTTTCACCTGTTCGTCAAATTATGTTGTTGGTTTGGTGTTGCATCTACATTTGTTTGCGTTTGAAGAATCTTGCTGGTTTTCAACAGAAGAATTCTTATCCTCAATAAGAGCCCAAGTCTAATATTGAGATAATGATGGAAAACTTCATTCAATCATAAACTAAGGTAATGCAAAGGGTTGAGGAGAGTCTAAAGCAACATGATGACAATTTTAAATGATATATTGCAAGGTTGGAGCAGCTTGCCACACACAATAAAATACTAGAAAATCAAATAGCATCACAAGCAAGCTCCTCCAATTTTCACCAGATGGGTCAATTTCCAAGTCAGTCTCAAAACCCAAGAGAACAAGCCAAAGCTGCAACTTTGAGAAGTGGGAAGCAATTGTCTAAAGTTAAATAAAACACTATAGAACTACAAGCTGAGATAAAGCAAATTTAAAAAGAAGATGTGAAGCCAAAGAGTGATGATCAAGAGCATAAGCAGATAAAGACACGTTGCCTACCTTTCCTTCAACGGATGGATAATGGAGCACTTGACAAACAATTTTGAAAGGTTTTAAAGGTGTTTAAGCAATTAGACATCACCATTCCCTTCTTGGAGTCAGTAACCTAAATGCTAAAGTATGCTAAATTTTTGAAGGACATCATATCTAACAAAAGGAACTATACCTATGAATGAGGAATACAGTGCAGTGATCAGAAATAAGCTTCCCCAAAAGCTTAAAGGTCCAGAGATTATAACTATACCTTGTGTTGTTGGTAAATTTTTCATTAGTAGATCTCTTTGTGATCCTGGAGCTAGTGTCAGGAAATTGAACATAGAAGAACCTAAACCTACTAATATTTCCTTACAACTAGCTGACAGGTCCATAGTGTAACATTCTGCTTTAGAATTCCCTAAGTTCTAGATAAAATTATGGACTTATTTTGCAATAGAAATAAGTTCTGAGGCTTGTTTTGTGCTTAAGGAATATTCAGGGGTCAAAATGGATATTTTGCTTTTAGAAGAATTTGTTATTGTAGCAAACCCTTCTTTCTACGTTTCCTACAAAGAGAAGAAGAAACAAAAGCTTTCATTTTCTTTCTTTTCTCCATTTTCCCCCTCTTCTTCCTCTCTACTTCTTCTCCATCAAAATTTCTTCTTCATTTTCGTAAGCTTAAGGATTAAGACAACAATTCAAGCTTCTTTTATCAAATTCAAAGATTTACAAAAGCATTTGTGAGTAGTTTTTATATTTAACTTGTTAATTTTTGAATTATATAAAAATGAAGTTTTTCATTAAATTTATGAGTTTTGATACATGAATTGATCATAAATGGACCCCTGGATTGTTTAGGATCATGTTTGGTTGAGTTTTGGACTGTATTCTGATGTTTTTAGGTGTTTCAGTCGAGTTTCTGCATCCCGGAACGCAGAGGCGGGCGCCTCTATATGGAGGTGGGTGCCTCTGTGTATAGAAGAGGCACCTCTGTGCATAGAGGAGGTGCCTCTGCACCTCTAGTGGCGCCTCTGTACCTCTGGGTGGCAACTCTGTAGGGCTTTGGGCTCTGAAACTCATTCTGAGGCATTTTCAGACTATTTTTTGGGTCCTATAACATGTCATTTAGCCGTAGATCAGTCTAAGTTGAGTAGAATCAAGATTTAAGATGTGATTCTGATGATTTTGTTAACGAATATTAGGATCGGATCAAATTGAAGCCGTAGAGGCTAGGGCAAGGCTAGCCAACTAGATTCCAGTTCAGCAGGTTGAGGTAAGTGGATAAATATATAAAACTACTTTAAAACTAGATATATATATATATATATATATATATATATATATAAAAGAATATGTTTATAAGGTTTGGAAAAGGTTTTTTATAATTTGCATATGATGTTTCCTTACAAATAGAGTTTATCAAGAAATAGCTTATAAAGCATGATTATATCAGTTTTCTTAGTTTTTATATAGGAACATATAGCTTATGTTTATGATTGAATTAACAAGAGTTATTTAAAACAATGATATGTTTATTATTTTAGTACTATGATTATGTTTTCAGTTTTATTTGATTATCAGTTTATGATTTATCAATAATGGTTCTAATAGCTACTTGTGAAATATAAATGACTTGGTTTATGGATAAAACTATACACTCGTATTATGTACCCATTAGATTGCACCATGATGACTGGTGTTTATTCAGAAATATTATCTAGCAACTGTCTTGGGGATAGCGCTTGGTTGTGTATATAGCCTTGGGGGCGTACAATTGGGTAGTTAGGCCTTGGGGGCCAGCTCTGTGCATGCGTATAACTAAAATTATTATAGCAATATGTGCACATGGGATGCTAGGTCATCAATGCCGCCCATTGTGTTAGCACAATCTTTGGTTATATATTAAGGAGTATAAGGGATAGCGCTTTTATGAATATAATGTTTCAGTCTTAACTTAGCTTGTAAGAAAGCTGATTAGCTAAAGCATTATATTGTTTCAGGATAGCATTTTTATGAATGTAATGTTTTAGTCTTAACTTAGCTTGTAAGGAAGCTGTTTAGCTAAAGCATTATATTATTTCAGCTAGCAACAAATCAGTTTATACGTATATCTTATATAAAGATATTTTCGCAGTTCAAATGATTATTTCTCAAAGCAGTTTTATTTATACCTTTATGATTATTTTAGCAAATAGCTTGTGTTCTTAAATTTATTGCATTTAAAGTTAGTTCACTCACTGAGTATTTTTGTACTTACTCTCTTTTATTTTTAAATATTTTCAAATCCAGCAGTGTGGCATCTGCAGTATCTCTTAGGATCTGTTTGGTGCCCATCAGTATCTAGTAAAGGTTAAGCCAATAAACTCAGACTTTTGAACTTTTGTATTATTATTAAGTTCTTACTTATTAATTAGTAGATGGACTTGTATTATGATAAATATAAGATTATTGTAAAAGATTCTTAGTATGTATAATGACATCTTTATTTTAAATCCATCTTGATATCTAAGGTTTAAAATTTTATTTATGGCATTAGCATCAGCTCAGTATAGCATGTCGCACCTGGCTCTTTAGCTAAAGGAGCGAGTATGATACATAGTATATCCTGAAGGGATTTTGGAAGATATACCAATCAAGGTTGGAGAATTTTATAGGCCTTGTGACATTGTGATCTTGGAGATTGAAGAAGATTCCTAAATCCCTATAATTTTGGGATGACCTTTCTTAGCAATAGCCGGAGCAATAATTGATGTAAAGAGAGGCAAGATCAAGCTTGAAATTAGGGAAGAAACAATAGAGTTTAATGTGTTTGAAATAACAAAGAATCCCTCTATGGTAAAAACATATTTCTGAGTAGATGCAATTCAAGGATGTGTGGAGGAAGTTTTCTAACAACAACACCCCTAAGACCCCTTGGAAGCATGCTTAGTTTGAGAAGTGGAACCCGATGAAGATAACCTCAAGGTAGTAGCTTATACTAATACTATAAATACTACCTATATGCTCCCACATTATCAATCTCAAAGGTATGAACACTTACCTCTTGATTTACATCCTATCTATGCTTTGAGGGAGGAAGATGCACTAAAAGTTGAGCTGACATAACTCCCTCCTGATTTGAGGTATGCTTTTGTAGGTCCCCACTCTATATATCCCATAATTGTCAATGAAAATTTAAATGATGAACAAGTGGATAAGTTGCTTAGGAGAGTTAGAGATTATAGGATAATAAAAGGGTACTCCATTGATGATTTAAAAGGGATTAGCCCTTCTTTTTGCATGTATAGGATTCATTTAGAGGAAGGATGTACTCCTTCCATTGAACATCAACATAGGCTGAATCCTAACATGAAAGAATTAGTTAAAAAGGAAAGATTCAAGAAGTGGCCTGACAAACACATTATGAAAAAGGAGTTTAAAGAAGGAGATTAAGTGATCTTATTCAATTCAGGACTAAAGCTCTTTCTTGGAAAATTGAAATCCAAATGGTCAGGTCCTTTTTTAGTCAAGCAAGTATTCCCTCATAGAGCTATAGAAGTTTGGAGCAAGGAAACTAGAGCATTCAAGGTCAGTGTGCAAAGACTCAAAATCTACAATAATGAGGGTGTTCTAGTAAGTGCTTCATTTGCACTTCTTAATGTTGTTTTATTTCATATCAGGGAAGTCAAGCTAGTGACTTTAAACAAGCGCTAATTGGGAGGCAACCTAATCTATTTTTATTTCAATTTTGTTTTCTTTTTATCATTTAGTTTTCTTACTTTATTTTTATTGTCTTTTATTTTCATTTTTCTTTCTTGAACTTAAGTGCATTATAAGCAAAAAACGAGGAGGTGAATAAGTTCAAAAATACTAACTTCATGTCGGACACACCATACAACACGACATGATCAAAGCCTTGCCCATGTACGTAACTTTTTTCTCATGTATGAATGCTAGAACACGACCTAGATCATGGCATGTTCCACGCCGTGTTATCCTCTTCAAATCATCCAGAAGCCTACACAGCTTCACATATTGCATTCATCATGTCATGTGCTATTTCATTCCTTTTATCAAACCTCGCAGAGGCTTGCACGGCTTTGCACACGGGTTATATCATCCCGTGTTGCCTCGCACCCCTTCATCAAATGTTGATAGGTTGATGCACGACTTATGACACGGGTTCCATCATCTCGTGTCCATATATCTAATAGCTTTCTATTGTTTTTTTTACCCTAGCCAACACATTCGCCTTTCTCTTCCATTCTTTTCTTTTTCTTCTCTTTTCAACTTTCTTCTCCTTTTTTTTTTCTTAATTCTTTCTTTTTCTTCACCAACCCACACCTAAACCTTATCCTTTTCTCCACATCTTTTTCATGGTTAAATCAAAAAACTATAGAGAAGTTGCTGCATGCTAGTTCTTCTTTATGTTAGTCTTGTTTTGTTGGATTTTCTTTATGTTGGATGTTACTGCATACTATGTTAAAGGCTATTAATTCAGTGCAGTACATTTCTCTCTTTTCCATTTTTCCTTTTTATTATTTGATGTTTCTTTTTTATCCTTCATTCTATCTCTTTGCTTGTCTTTATTTTATACTTTTGGAGTCATCAAGGACAATGCCTAGGATAGTATGGGGGAGGGTAAACATTTTATATATATTTGCAAGTTTCATACATTTGCATGTATATTAGTTAGTACGTAGTTAAATTGCATTGTAGGAGCACATATTGCATTTTTTTATTGAGTTAGTTTATTTGCATAAAAAAAATAAATATATATAATAATAATTTGCTTAAAAGGTTGTTCATTTTTCATTAACTTTCAACTCAATTTTTCCACATTTTTATAATGCTTGTCCTTACAACTTTTTATTTTGGTTTTTATACAAAATTAATGCTCAGTTGCAATTAGAGAGTGCAAGTTTATAAGTGTGAATTTTTTATTCAATTATTGACATATTGAATAGTTTATTAATTAAGTTGGTTGAACATAGTTATTATGTATGAAAAATTTAGTTTTTACAACTTAAGCATGAACCAAAAGTTTGAATTTGAGCATGTAATTTTAAGTCAATAAAAAAATAAAAAATCTCTCTTTTCCTTAGTAAGAACAATGCTTAATTTCAAATTTTTACATGCTCTGAACCTACTCCAATGCTCTAATTAGAGTAAGAGTATCCAAAAGACTCACTTGGCGGTATTCACGCTTAGTAGTGCGGGAACGGCGGGGGATTACTAAAAGTGGAAGGCTTTGATTAGAGAGAAAAAGATATTATGAAATGGAGCATAAAATATATTCATACCTATTTTATTTTTCCTGTAAAAGTATGTTCATTGGATTTCAAATAGGATATGTGCTTCGGTTGTGATTAGTAAATTGTTCATATATGATGAGCTTTTGTCTAATTATCTTCTTTAGTAAATATTTTTCAATCTCAGTGTTGTTAGCTTGTATATTTTAGAAATTGTAACTCTTTGGTTGTAGTTGAGCTAGTGTTTAAATGTTTATATTTGATTTTTATTTGAGGACAAGCAAAACCTTAGTATGGGGGAATTTCTTGAGTGCAATTTGTCATATATTTTTGAGTTGAATTTTAATGAAATTTTACTTATATGCAATAGAAATAAGTTGTGAGGGTTATTTTATACTAAGGCTTTATTTTAGTGGTCAAAATGGATATTTTACTTTGAAAAAAAAAGGAGGCACTATAACAAGTCACCTTCCCTACATTTTTGAGTTATTTTTATACATAAAATTTTATTTTTTTTCTTTCTTTCTTTCTCATTTTCATTTCTTCTTATTTACTTCTCTTCATCAATTCTTCTTCATTTTTCTTCTTTATTTTCATTAAACATTCAATCTTCAATTTCCAGAAAATAAATTTAAGACCTAATTTATCAAATTCAAGGTTGATATATATAATTTTTAATAAGTTTTATATTTAAACTTTCAATCTTTTGAATTATGCAAAAATGGATGTTTGATTGAACTTTTGAGTTTTGATACTGTGTTTGATCATAAACGAACCCCTGGATTATTCATAATTGTGTTAGGTTTGAGTTAGTTTTTAGTGCTTTTGGGTGTTTTTAGTCGAGTTTCTGCATTTTAGAATGCAGAGGCGACGCCTCAGTACAGAGGGGTGCCTTTGTGCAGAACCCCTCTATGTAGAGGCAGTGTCTCAGTACAGAGGCAAACGTCTCTGTGCATAGAGGCAGCACCTCTGTCCATAGAGACGGTGCCTTTGTGCACAAAGGAGGCACCTTTGCAGCTCTGGTGGCACCTCAACGGGTTTTCGGGCTCCGAAACTTAGTTTTCATAATTTTTGGACCATTTTTCGGGTCCTATAACATGTCTTTTAGCCGTAGATCAGTCTAAGTTGAGTAGAATTAAGATTTAAGATGGTATTCAGATGATTTTGTTTACGAATTTCAGAATCAGATCAAATTGGAGCCATAGAGGCTAGACCAAGGCCGGCCAACTAGGTTTCGCTTCAGTAGGCTCAGGTGAGTGGATATGTATATAAAATTATTTTGAAACTAAGTATATATCTAAAAGAATATGTTTTATGATTTGGAAAAGGGTTTTCTATGTTATAAATCTGGTGTTTCCTTACAAATAGAATTTATCAAGCATTTATTTATAAAGCATGATTATACATGTTTCTTAGCTTTTATTTTGATAAATGGGAACACATAGCTTATATTTATTGTTGATATAGAAAAAGTTATTTATTATAAGGATATTTTTAGTGCAACAATTATGTTTCATCTTTATTTAATTGTTAGGTTTATGATTTATCAAGTATGTTTTGATAGTAGTTTGAGGGTTGTGATTGTTTGGTTTATGATCAAAACTATACACTCGTATTATATACCCATTAGATTACACCATGATGACTGGTATTTATTTCATCAAGTTTATTATGAATATGAACAATATTATTTAGCAACTGTCTTGGGGACAGCGCTTGGTTGTATATATAGTCTTGGGGGCGTACAATTAGGTGGTTAGGCCTTAAGGGCCAGCTCCGTGCATGCGTATGACCAGCTTTATGATTTCAATAAGAATGCATATGGGACACTAGGTCATCAATGCTACCCATTGTGTTAGCACAATCTTTGGTTACATTTTGATGAGTGTATGAAATAATTTTATATGAATATCACTTCCTAGCTTATATTAATTTTTATAGAAATTGATTAGCTATGATATGATGTTACCTTAGCTAGAAAGAAATCAGCTTACGTATATGTTTTAATATAATGTTCGGACAAGAAATAAATCAGTTTATGTTAACTTTGAATTATTTTTTTAGTGGATTACCGATTTTTATTATTTGCAAGGTAGTTTATGAGTATCTTGTTTTATGATAATTTCACTGCTTATTAATGATCATTATTATACTCAAGTGGTTTTATTGATATCTTTATAATTATGTAAACAGATAGCTAGTGTTCCCACTTAATTTTATTGTATTTAAAGTTAGCCCACTCACTGCGTATTTTTATACTTACCCTCTAATTTTAAAATATTTTTAAATTCAGCAGAGTAGCATCAGCAGTAGCTAGTAGAACAGTTTAGTACCCATCAAGTGTCTAGAAGAGGTTGAGCCAAATTATTCAGGCATCTGAACTTTTATAGTAATTTAAGCTTTAACTATTAATTAGTAGATGGACTTGTATTATGAATAAATTAAGATTGTTATAAAAGGTTCTCAGTATGTATAATGGCAGTGTTGTCTTAAGTCCATCTTGATGCTTAAGGCTCTAGCACCAGCTCAGTATAGCATGTCGCGCCCGGCTCTATGGCTAGCGGAGCAGGTGTGACATTCAAATTATTGAATTTTAAATTAAATATTTCAGATTTAGGATGTTTGTTCTCGCTTGTTAATTTGTTATTTCACTCCAATAATTATGATTTTGTTAGCTTGTGGAGATAAAATTAAGGCTAGTATTTGGTATCAATCTCCTCGTAGGAACGATACTCATACTCGAATCTATACTACTTGTAGTGAACCATGCACTTGCGAATTTTTCCCAACATCTGGAAATTCTTAGATTATATGATTATGGATTATCCAAGATAGGGGTATTGATATTGTAGATGAATTGTTCAAATGTCAACTAATAATTATAAGTTTTAAGTTTGCCATTGTATGTTTATTAAATAGATAAGTCCTTATTAATAGAAGTTAGTAATATATTTTGATTGTAAATGGTATCAATCTTATTTACCTATTGTAATATTGGTGGTGATTGATAGACTGGAGATTTTATCTTCTAGTGATGATAAAAGATTCATATTGTATAAAAGATTCTTGCTGGTTTAGTGGCTGATCACTTCCCACAAGTATACGAGTTCGATAAGTAATATTGAGTAAGAAAGTGTCGATCCCATGAGGATTAAAATGTTTATCCAACTATTAATTCCAATTTTAACTTGTTTAAGGATTAACAATGGTTGATTTATACTATTGGAAAATTAATTAGAAAACTATTGACTACACGAATTCATTAAAGAGAATTAAAATATAACAATGATAATGAGGATGGTTGGCGATTGATCCACTCAATTCTTCTCTAACAAATAAATTACTGGGTCTTTCAATATTATGCAAATCCTGAGTTTCATAAAATGGCAATTAGTCTCCCTTGAGTAAAAATCACCTAATTTAATTCTAACAACTAGCAAGAACATTAAATAACTCTCGTTGATTCAAAGTCTTAATAATCGTAGAAATTAAATCATGAAGCATACCTAATTAGAATTAAATAAACTTCAACTATCTCTAGTCTCAAATCATTTAACAAATATTCATAGTTCTATCAAAATTAATATCTCTCGATCATTAATCTCAATTAATGTATCATTTATGAATGGCCAAATCATAAACAATTAATAAACACAATGAACACTTTAAGCAATTTAATTGAAAGATAATAACTTATATTGTTATATACAAATGAGTTTCATAAATCCCCAACTTAAAATAAACTTAGCTAGATATAATGTCACAAACAATGCATTCAAACAAGAAATACATTAAGAACTTAAATAATTAAAGAAGGAAAAGAGATAGAGAAGCTCAAGTGGTCTAGATTTGATGTTGAATCCCCTTCTTTCTTCTTCTTCTTTAGTCTTTTTTTGTTCTTTCTTTTCTGCTCCAGCTGCCCTGTTTTTGCCACCCCTTTCCCTTTTTCTTCTTATTTTTTCCTACTTAAAACTTACAATAATTACACCAAGTTGAAAAATTGACACAAGGAGTTGACAAAATTGACACCATATGGGCGTGTATAACTCCACACGGGCATATCTTCATGCTGTAACACATTGACTTTAACATCCCTAACCACATGGCCATGTATGACTTTCATTTCATGTTCACATTGCAGAACACGGGCTACCACACGGGGGTGTCCCAAGCCCGTGTTCCATGCTCTTCTTGAGACACAGCCTCTAACATGGCCATGTCTTGCTTTGGTCTTCTTTCTAGCAGCTATCACGACCATAGACATGGCCGGGTATTTGGGTGTGTTCTTGCACATGGCCATGTGTTCGATATACATGGCCATGTCTTGCTTTGGGTTACCAAATTCACTTCAGGTCCTTGCTATTTTTCACTTTTAGTCCCTTTTTTCCTTGGTTTATGACTTTTACACCCTAAAATGCAACAAAACACATAAATTAAACTAATATACATATAAAAATAACACCATTAAATATAAATTAAATACAAAATCACACTTAAAACATATATTAAATTGACATAATCAAACTCCCCTACCCTTAAGTCTTTGCTTGTCCTCAAGCAAGAATTGCTCAAACTCCTATTATAAAAATGAACAAAATTCAACAACCACTTCTACTTATACATTTAGTACATTCTCTAACTAATATAAGATTTATAATTCAAAAACAAAAATAATAACTTAAAAGCAAGAAATTATTAATTATTACCATATGAATACTCATTCCCTAATTCATAACTAAAATTTTCACAAATTAACATTTCAAGTTATAACCCATTATTAAAAAGACTTTAAACATCAATTATTATTATTACGAGTGCGTTTTACGCTCTATCTTGTTTCTTTTATTTATTTATTTTTATTTTTTTTGAAAGGTAAGTGCGTGTAACGCTCGACGTTACTTTTTTTTCTCCAAAATTTAACAGATTATACACTTATAAATATTATTTTATGAGTCTCAATTATGAAAAAGTAGCATTAGGTTCATTAAAGTTTAAAATTTTCTCACTTTTTAAGCTAATACTTAAGCTCAAGAATTACAAAGCAAATATTAATTGGAGAATATACCAATTATATAAAGAAACCAAATCAATTAAATTAAGTTCATAAAAATGATAAGTTCAGCACAAGCACTTACCTAAGTATGCATTAATTTGAATTTTTTTAAAAACATTTATTTAACTTCCACTCCCCCACACTTAAACTAAACATTATCCTCAATGTTTTAAAAATAAAGGAAGTGAAAGAGAATGTTACTTCCCTGAATAGATTGTGCATCTACTAGCTGCTGGTGTGGTGGAAATAAAGAACATGAAGAAACTACACAACTGCAAAACATGAATGAAACTACAACACAGCATAATACGATTAAAAGAAATTAGAGAATTATAAGCCACTAAAAATACTATAGCATAAATCCATAAATCATAACATCATAATCCACAAATCCAAAAATAACTACTGAAAATGCTAAGAAACTGTCAAACTAAATAAATAACAAAACATCCAAAATAAGTAAATGTCTAAACAAAATAAAACACAACTAAAAACAAAGAAAGGGTGTAAGACATTAGAAGTGGATTACTCCTCGTTGCTACTCTCCTCAGTAGCCTCTGGATCATAAAAAGGATCAGCCGGCGGAGCAGGTGGAAATGGCTCTGAAGATCCTGGAAAAGCAGAAGAAGATCCAGCAAATGGATAAGGCTAAAAATAAGCAGGAGGAGGAGGTGGATAATCTGGAGGAGCAATGCTGTGATCATAGAGCAGGAGGGCTAGAGCTTGAAACTGGTAGTCCATATGATAGTAAAAATGCTGAAGCATCTCCTCGTGACGTCTCTAATGGTCAAGAAAAGGTGGAGGAATGTCAGGTATAGGAATGTTAGTATGTGGGGCCACAGGTGAAATACCGGGAGCAGTAGGATCGGCAGGAGCATCATTATCATCAGCACCAGCAGGCAGTGCGTCGATCAAAATATAGGCGTCCCCCCTCTTCTCTACTACTCGCATGGAGCATAGAGCATCTAAATTAATCATAGATAAATGTATACCCCGAGACAACCCAGTGAGACCACTAAATACCTCAAGCCTGCATGCTAACCTGGTGATATAATGGCCACCACCAAGAGCACCCCTCGACTTGCCACTCATCAAGTTGAAATAATGGGCCATACCGTAAGCCAAATTGCACGGCTGACGTGTCTTCAGGCAATACAAGTAGAATAAATCTCGCCTAGTAACTACCCCAGTACTCTCTCATCTCCCACAAATGGCATGAGCAATAATCTTATAGAGAATATAGAGGATGGGAGATACCAAACCAGTGCTCTTAGACCTGGTAGGCTCATAGTGAGTATGTCCAGATCTAGAGTGTGTGCTCTAAAAAGTGTTGTCTGTGGTGTGATTAGGAAAGTCTAGTAGTGACTGCCTATACTCCTTAGTGGTAACAAAGGTAGCACTGTATAAACCTAGTGGGACCCCAAAGGCAGTGATAAAAAATGAGAACTGGGTCCCTCCTAATCTAAATCAAATCATATATGGCCTAAAAATATCAATCAAACCCTTCTTCTCCATCCTAAATGAGGCCAAAAACTCAACAAGCAGCTCTGAATAGTAGGGATCCCTAGTGGTCAGTAGGTCTAGCCAATGCCCCACTGTCAGCCTCTTACTAATCTCATCCTAAACCCCTAACTGCTCTAATGGACTCTGGCTATGATATCTATTAGGCTTAATAGGGAGAGGGGATAAAGTTTGTACCTTGGCTCTAAAGTGGGCATCCCTGAAGACCAAGCAAGGGTGGAGAGAAAAAGAGGATCTGGTCACTTGATTGCCGACCTGGGGTGGTGGTGGGTTCATCGACACTTAAAGAGGAGCGGCCGGAGGTGGTCACCGACGGCGAGTGTGCTAGGCAGTGGTCTTTGTCTGTTTGGGGCGAGGGTCAGACATAGGGAAGGAGAGGAGAGGGGAAATGGCCGGTAGTGGGGTGGGTAGGCTGGAAATGGGATCGAAAATGGTTGAAAATGGTGGGAAGACGTCAAAAATTGGTAGATTGGCTCTAGGGGTAGAGAAAAATGAAAGGGCATGAAGTGTGGGTTTGAAAAGAAAACTATTTATTTTATAAATCGACAGTGAGACACGGGCATATATAATAAGACACGGTCGTGTCTCGATGGATTTTAGGGTTTGTGGGATACACAGGGTTAGGATACGGGCGTGTCTCTGCCCGTGTTTGAATATAGAAATTTTACCTCTAAAGGACACGGGCGTGTATAATGATTACACAAGAAAGACACAAGCGTGTATAATAAGGCATTTTAGAAAGACATGGGCGTGCACATGCTCGTGTATATTACCTTAAATCACTGCACAATACACGGCCAGACACACGGTTGTGTCTGAGGCCGTGTTGGCCATTACCATTTTTTCAAAATCATAATAAATACATGGGCATGTTTATTTCCTGTGTTAAGCATTATACCTGCACACGGCCATGTACACGGT
This sequence comes from Macaranga tanarius, assembly GCA_949673435.1. Taxonomy (NCBI): domain Eukaryota; kingdom Viridiplantae; phylum Streptophyta; class Magnoliopsida; order Malpighiales; family Euphorbiaceae; genus Macaranga; species Macaranga tanarius. Next base: position 13,767 of record CATIWO010935885.1, read on the forward strand.
CATGTATCCACCCGTGTTGCCCTCTGCCCTCAATTTTTTTGCATTGCTGCCTTCCTTAAGCAAATTTGGACCTTGGGTTACCTACAATAATAATGAAAATGATCAACATGAACTAAAATAAACATCATAAATAATTTAATTATGATAATAACCATAAAAAGTATCACATTCAAGTAAAATTAACATCAAAATTAGGTTGCCTCCCAATAAGCACTTGTTTAGGGTCTTTAGCTCGACCAAACCCGAATTTAGAGCTCAAGGCTGATGGAGGTGAAATGACTCCTCCTCCTTGAGCATTATCCCCCTCGATACACCTTGCACCTCTGCCCATTTACTCAAAAACACTCTCTTTTTAAATTGATGAGTTCAAGCACATTATGAGATAAAACGTGTTACACCTTGAATGGACCAGTCCATCTTGATCTTAGCTTACCTAGAAACAATTTCAAACGAGAATTAAACAAGAGTACAAGATCACCAACTTTAAATTCTTTTCGTATAATGTGAGCATCATGCCAAAGTTTTGTTTTCTCTTTGAAAAGCTTAGTGTTCTTGTATACTTGAAATTGAAGTTCATCCAATTCATTCAGCTGTAATAATTACTTTTCATCGATTACCTTTATATCAAAATTAAATGCTTTAATGGCCCAATAAGCTCGATGTTCGAGCTCCACCAGCAAATGACAAGCCTTCCCATAGACTAATAGGTAAGAAGACATGTCGATGGGACTCTTATATGATGTTCGAATTACCCATAGAGCATCATCCAATTTGGACGCCCAATCCTTCCTAGAAGAACCCACTATCTTATCCAAAATTTTCTTGATCTCCCTATTTATAAACTCCACTTAACCACTGGTTTGAGGGTGATATGGGGTAGCAACTCGATGGTAAACTTCATACCTCTTCAGTAGAGCTTCAAATTGCTTGTTGCAAAAGTGCGAGCCTCCATCACTAATCATAGCTTGAGGTACTCCAAACCTGCTGAACAACTTCTTCAAAAATTTTATCACCACTTTAGCATCATTGGTAGGTGAAGGAATGGCTTCCACCCACTTAGACATATAGTCCACCCCAACTAAAATGTATTGATTCCTAAAAGATGATGGAAAGGGACCCATAAAATCCAACCCCCAAACATCAAAAAGCTCTACCTCCTAAATTGATACAAGTGGCATTTCATTCCTCTTAGAGATATTCCTCTGCCTCTGACATCTATCACATTGTCCCACATACTCCTTAGCATCCTTGAACAAAGAGAGCCAATAGATTCTACTCTCTAACACCTTTGTAGCTATTTTTGTTGCCCCAAAATGACCACCATATGCAGAATCATGGCAGTGAGATAAGATTTCCAACATTTCTCCTTCAGGAACACACCTTTTAATCAGCCTATCTCTATAAATTTTGTAAAGAAACGGATGCTCCCACAAGTAATGTTTAACTTCATACAGGAATCATTTCTTTTATTGATAAGATAACTCTTGAGGTAGTACTCCACATGCTAAGAAGTTGGCAATGTTTGCAAACTATAAAGAACTAAAATATTGGATTGCTAGCAATAAAGCATCTGGAAATTCATCATTGATATCATCTTCTTGCCTTGGTTGTTCATAACCTTCTAGCCTGGATAAATGGTCAGTTACAACATTCTCAATACCTTTCTTATCCCTGATCTCTAAATCAAACTCTTGCAAGAGTAACACCCAACAAATGAGACACGGTTTTGCATCTTTCTTGGCCAAGAGATATTTTATTGCTGAATGATCATTGAAGATGATAACCTTGGAGCCAAGCAAGTAAGATCTGAACTTATCAACAGTGAAGATCACTGCTAGCATCTTTTTCTCGGTTATGATGTAGTTCAATTGAGCCTCTACTAAAGTTCTGCTTGTATAGTATATGACACGAAGCTTGTTGTCTTTCCTCTGACCAATCACAGCTCCCATGGCATAGTCACTTGAATCGCACATGATTTTAAAAGGAAGTTCCCAATCTGGAGGTGAAATGATTGGAGCTGAAACCAAAGCCTCCTTTAACCGGTTAAAAGCATTTAAATAATCATCAATAAAAATAAAAGGAGCATTTTTAACTAATAATTGGGTTAGAGGCTTTGCAATTAAAGAAAAATTTTTAATGAAACGCTTATAAAAACCCGCATGTCCTAGAAATCGTCGAACTCTTTGACTATTGTTGGAGGTGGTAATTTCTCGATAATCTCTATTTTAGCTCGATCTACCTCGATCCCTATACTTAAAATCTTATGGCCAAGGACTATCCTTTCTTCTACCATAAAATGGCACTTTTCCTAATTAAGAACAAGATTAGCCTCCTCACACCTTTATAAGACCCTATCAAGGTTAGATAAATATAACTTAAAAGAATCACGAAACATAGAGAAGTCGTCCATAAATACCTCCATGATGTTCTCAATGAGATTAGAAAAAATTGTTGTCATACACCTTTGAAATGTAGTTGATGCGTTACATAATCTGAAAGGCATACGTCGGTAGGCAAAAGTTCTATACGGGCAAATGAATGTTGTCTTCTCCTGGTCCTCTAGAAAAATACAAATTTGGTTGTATCTCTAATAGCCATCCAGAAAATAGTATTATGCATGTCCTGTTATTCTCTCAAACATTTGATCAATAAATGGGAAAGGAAAATGGTCCTTCCTTATGGCTGAATTCAGTTTCCAGCAGTCGATACATACTCTCCACCCATCAGCCATCCTCTTAGAAATAAGCTCACCTGCTGTATTTTCCATAACGGTCATTCCACTCTTCTTTGGAACACACTACACTAGGCTTACCCACTCACTATCAGAAATTGGGCCCATATCCAACAACTTGACAACCTCTTTCTTGACCACCTCTTTCATATTTGGATTCAATCACCTTTGTCTCTCTGTAATAGCTCTATGACCCTCTTCCATATAAATTTTATGCATCATAACAGAAGGGCTGATTCCTTTTATATCTGAAATTTACCATCCCATAGATTTCACCCTATTTCTCACAATTTCACACACCATTTTCTCTTGATTAATGGAAAGTTTATTGGAAATTATGATGGGTAAAATGTTTCCCTCCCTACAAAGGTGTATCATAAATGAATGGGCAATATTTTAAGCTCAAGTTTGGGTGGCTAAACAACAGATGGAGGAGTAGGGTTGTCACTTCGCACTAAAATCTCGGGTTTAACAAAAGTGACTTCTTGTGAGGATTCACTATCTACTTCACACTCTAAATTTTTTTAGAACTTCCTCACTCAAATTCACTTACCCCACACACTCGTCTACAACCTATATTCTCATACAAGATTCTTTAACTAACGGGTGCTTCATCAATCGAGGCATCACAAACTCTACACTCTCTTCTCTAACTCTCAGAGTAATTTTCCCTTCATGAACATCTATAATGGCTCTCCCAGTATTTAGAAAGGGTCTCCTAAGAATTAGAGGACACTTGTTATCTTCTTCAAAATCCTATACCACAAAATCCATAGGAAAAATAAATTTATCCACCTTAACCAAAACATCTTTAATAATTTCATATGGTTTCTTTGTAGAGTGATCCGCAAGTTGTAAAGTCATGTTGGTAGGAGTCAACTCACCAAGTTATAATTTCTTGAAAAGAGAAAAAGGCATAAGATTAATACTTGCACCTAAATCACATAAACTCTCAGGAAATTCTTGAGCACCAACTACACAAGGAAGAGTAAAACACCTTGGATCTTTTGATTTGGTGGGTATCTTTCGAGTGATGATAGAGCTACAAGTTACTATTAACTCGACTATTCGATTGTCATCCCATCGCCTCTTGTTAGTGATGATATCCTTGAGATACTTGGCATATGTTGGCATTTTTGTAAGATCTTCAGCAAAAGGAATGTTAAGTTAAAGTTTCTTAAAGGTATTTAAAAACTTAGCAAACCTCTTATGATCATTGGATTTCCTTAATCTTTGTGGAAAAGGCATCATTGGCTCATATTTCTGTGTGTTAAGCTCTGGCATTTGCTCTTTTTGAACAACATTATTTGTTGGTTTCTCCTTGCTTTCCTTGGAATCATCATCACCATTATGAGATTTCTATTTTTTAGTCTCCACAACTTTCTTGCCCTTTATGTCACCTGACTGTATTTCCTTACCACTTCTCAATGAAATTGCTTTCAGCTGCTCCCTTAGATTTAGTTCGGTATTACTTGGAAGATTCCTTGATTTCTTTGTGCTACTGCATTTGCAATCTGACCCATCTAAACCTCAATGTTGTGAATGGATGAAGAATGGTTTTTAGCAATTTGATTAAAATTGGCTTCCATCCTCTTTTGGTTCTCATCTTGCTGGCCCATTTTCATTATGATAGCATTAAAAAATTTATCCAGCTTACTTTCCATCGAAGCCAACCTATCTTGCTGAGGTAGGTATGAAACTTACTGAGGTTGCTGAAAACCTAGAGGTGCTTGTCTTGGCATATTATTCTAAAAACCTTTGGAGCCTATATTGCTATTATTGTTGTTATTGCTCTAAGAAAAATTCAATTGATTCCTCCAGCCTAGATTATAAGTATTAGAGTATGGATTATTGCCTTATCTCCCCTAAAATTAATTCCCAACACAACTGATTTGCTTAAGAGTTGCCTCTCCATACCCAAGATTATTGTTACATCCACATTCACCTGTTGAATGTCCCACTATATTGAAACTATTACATGGTAGCTAAGAACCTGATGCAGCTAACACATTTTTAGTATTAAGATCTCCCAGCTATTTAAACACTTCTGCAATCTGGGCTTAAAGTGAAGTTATTGTATCCACCCCAATTTTACCTCTTTGCCTTGGTGGATTTTGATGCTTTGATGGCCAAAGACAATTGTTATTTGCCATCTCTTCCAGAAGTTCAAATACAGCCTCAACTATTTTCTGCATCAAAGAACCTCCCGCTGCTGCATCTATGGTGTCTCTTATGGATCGGGTAACACCATTATCGAAAGTTCTGATCAGCACATCTCTTGGTAACCCATGATGAGGATAGCTTCTTTGAAGTTCTTTCAATCATTCCTAAGCTTCATACATCGACTCATTATCATACTGCTGGAAGGTAGTGATGTCCTTCATAATTCCAATAGCCTTGGCTGGTGGAAAATATTTAGCTAAGAATTCTCTTGCCAAAAGATTCCAAGTTGTGATGGAAGCAGGGGGTTGAGAGTTTAACCATGCTTTAGCTCTCTCCTTCAAAGTGAATAGGAAGAGCCTCAATCGAATTGCATCATCCGACACCCCATTGTACTTGAATGTATCACAAATCTCCAAGAAATTTACAATATAAACATTAGGGTGTTTATTCGGAAACCCATAGAACTGCACACTGGTTTGGATCATCTAAATTAATGCTGGTTTAATTTCAAAATTATTAGCATTAATTATTGGCCTTGAAATGTTTTGCCTTGTACCATCCAAACCCGGCATAGCAAAATTAAGTAGGGTTCTTTATTCTTCTCTTGGTTGCTCCACCATGGTGTTTTGTTCCTCTAGAAATTGCCTTCTATTCTCCCTTTCAAACCTTGTAAGTTCCGGAATAAAAGTGAGAGGGTCTGTTCTAGTTCTTCGTGTGTTATGCATGCACCACAATAAAAACCTACAATAATAAAAAAAATTAAATTAAATACTAAAATTTAAAAACAAAAGACTTAAATCAAGAAAAATAAAACTAATTGTGTTGTTAAATAAATTTTAATCCCCGACAACGGCGCCAAAAACTTGATCACTTCCCGCAAGTATACGAGTTCGATAAGTAATATAGAGTAAGAAAATGTTAATCCTACGAGGATTAAAATGTTTATCCAACTATTAATTCCAATTTTAACTTGTTTAAGGATTAACAATGGTTGATTTATACTATTAGAAAATTAATTAGAAAACTATTGACTACACAAAATTCATTAAAGAGAATTAAAATATAACAATGGTAATGAGGATGGTTGAGGATTGATCCACTCAATTGTTCTCTAACAAATAAATTATTGGGTCTTTCAATATTATGCAAATCCCGAGTTTTCTAAAATGGCAATTAGTCTCCCTCGAGGAAAAATTACCTAATTTAATTCTAACAACTAGCAAGAACATTAAACAACTCTCGTTGATTCAAAGTCTTAAAAATCACATAAATTAAATCATGAAGCATACCCAATTAGAATTAAATAAACTTGAACTATCTCTAGTCTCAAATCATTTAACAAATATTCATAGTTCTATCAAAATTAATATCTCTCGATCATTAATCTCAATTAACGTATCATTTATGAATGGCCAAATCATAAACAATTAATAAGCACAATGAACACTTTAAGCAATTTAATTGAAAGATAATAACTTATATTATTAGACACAAATGAGTTTCACAAATCCCCAACTAAGAATAAACTTAGCTAGACATAATGTCACAAACAATGCATTCAAACAAGAAATACATTAAGAACTTAAAGAATTAAAGAAGGGAAAGAGATAGAGAAGCTCAAGTGGTCCAGATTTAATGTTGAATCCTTTTCTTTCTTCTTCTTCTTTAGTCTTTTTTAATTCTTTCTTTTCTGCTCCAGCTGCCCTATTTTTGCTGCCTTTTTCCCCTTTTCTTCTTGTCCTTTCCCGCTCAAAACTTCCAATAATTACACTAAGTTAAAAAATTGACACAAGGAGTTAACAAAATTGACACCACATGGGCATGTATAACACCACATGAGCATATTTTCATTCTGCAACACATTAACTTTAACATCCCTAACCACATGGCCATGTATGACTTTCATTTCATGTTCACAATACAGAACACGGGCATATCCCGAGCCCGTGTTCCATGCTCTTCCTGAGACACGGCCTTTAAAATGGTCGTGTCTTGCTTTGGTCTTCTTTCCAGCAGCGATTACGGCCATAGACATGGCCATGTATTTGGGCATGTTCTTATACATGGCCGTGTGTTCGATATACATGGTCGTGTCTTGCTTTGGGTTACCAAATTCACTTCAAGTCCTTGCTATTTTTCACTTTTCATCTTTTTTTCCCTTGGTTTATGTCTTTTACACCCTGAAATGAAACAAACACATAAATTAAACTAATATACATACAAAAATAACACCATTAAACATAAATTAAATATAAAATCACACTTAAAACATATATTAAATTGACATAATAAGTGGCTAATATCTTTATTGTTTTTAATTCCTTAGTTAATCATATTATTGGAATTAGTGATAGTAGGGGTCTTACAAACAAACATATCATCCACTCTTTCAGGATGATCAGGAGGATTCCTATGAGGTTGGCCAATATCAACACTTCTAGCAACGCGACCATGATTATTACCACGACCTCTACCACCTCTAGGTCTTGACGACATGATCTATATAAAAAAAAATACAACATTAATAGGGTCTCAGACTTAGCAATTCTATTCTAAAAATAAATACTATGCAAACTGCTAGATCTAGATAAACTGCTAAATCTAGGCTCTGATACAGAACAATTGTCACACTCACTTCGCTTGCTGGTGAGCGAGTGCGACATGCTAAACTGGCTAGTGCTACTGCTGGTAATGGAAATATATCATACTTATATTACTAATAACTTAAAATAAGTTAAAGGTAATATTGTTATTATACATCATAGAGTCTTTTTAAACATCGTCAATTCCCAAATAGTAAAATGCCTTCAACTCTTTAACAAGTCGATCTTAAAGGTAACACAAGATAAACATATCTTTAGCTGATTGGTCAATCACAACCTCCTCTAGACACCAGGTAGACAACCTAAAACAGGTCTTACGATCTATTACTACTGTCACTCTACTGGATCTGAAAATATTTTTAAATATTAAAGGGTGAGCACAAAAATACTCAGTGAATGGACTAAAAATAAGGTACAATAAAGTAAAATAGGAACACTAACGATTTGCTGAAGTAATTATAAAAATATAAATGTGGCTACCTTAAGACTAATCATTAAACTGCTGAAATAACATAGTATAATATATATGCATAAACTGATTTGTTGCTAGCTGAAATAATATAATGTCTTAGCTATACAGTTGCCATAAAAGCTGAGATAAGATTGAGAAATAACATTCATAAAAATACTACCCCATAGACTCATTAAATGTGTAACCGAAAGATTATGTTAGATTGCTGACACATTAGGCGTAATGATGATGCTAACATCCCAAGTGTATATATATAATGTTGGTCAAATGCATGCACAGAGCTAAACCACCCGATTGTATGCTCCCAAGGCTATATATAAAATCAAGCACTGTTCTCAAGATAGTTGCTAGATAATATTACTGATATATATACATAACATGCTGAGATAACACACCAGTCATCATAGTGTAATCTAAAGGGTACATATCACGAGTGTATAGGTTTGTTTATAAAGGAATCATTCATATTAATCAAACTCCTATAAAAATATAATTGTTAAATCATAAACTAATACTAGTTGTACTGTACTGCTGAAATATAATTGTTGTATAAAAATATCAAACATATTCTTGCCTTAAATCTCTTTAACTATATCAATAATAAACATATGTCATATGTTTCCAATTTCCGATATAAAAGCTACGTAACTTGTAAAACCATATTTTTCAAACTGATAGTCGATAAAAGACTAATTGTAAGGAACTATTATTTATTAAATCATAGGAAACATTTTAATATCTTTACATACATAAATATATATATACTTAGTTTCAAAACTATTTTTATATACATATAACCACTCACCTGGCTTACCGAAGTAAGAACTACCTATTCGGCTCTGACCTATGCTCTACCGTTGGGATTATTGAACTTACTCCTAACATTCCAGAAGCAAAAACATAAAAACGCAAACTTAACATCTAAATTCTACTCAACCTAATTGATATATGGCTAAAAGATATGGTATAGGACCCGAAAAATAGTCTAAAACAACTTCTATTAGGGTTCTGAGGCTCAGAAGGCCCATTGAGGTGCCTCCTCAGTGCTGAGGCATCGCTTGATTAACCTGAAAGTACATAAATAGCTCTAATTTGAGCTAAAAATCACTAAAAATCAATCCCAATCAATCCTAAACACCATCTTAACATTACAGGGATCTGTTTTAGCATAAACAAAGCTTTTAACATTACAAAATAATCAAAATATCAAATTCTATCCAAAATAAAAAAATTGAAATAAATTACTTTTACTTACCAAAAACACTTGCAACCAAAAGCTTGATGTGGAATGAAAAGCTTAAAATGATGTTAGAAGTTAGTAAGGAAAGCTTGGGAAGAAGAAGGGAAAAAAATGTTTAATAAGAATTATGGAAGCTTTGAAGAATAAGACTTGAGGAAGGAGAAGGTTTATAGTGCTCTTTCTTTTTTTTTTTTTCTCAAAATAAAATAAACATTTAGGCCCCTATAATAACTCCTATGACACAATCAACTTCTAAAACTTATTTCTAATGCTATCTAATCCATAAATCTATCTATAACCCAGTTAATTTTTAGGGCAGGATATTACATTGATGACAATCAAATTAGTAGTGATTTAATAATTAATCAAGTTAGAAGAGTAGTAATAAAATTATTTAATGAATTTAGACAATATGTTAAAATTTCTACATCTTCTATTTCTTCTTCTATTTCTACAGTCAAGTTCAAGTTGAACCAATTAAAATTATTATGTGATTTTGTTTTTAATATTTAAAGGTATATGATTTTATTTTCTAATACTTTAATACCCTATCAACTAATATTATCATTGTTTTATCATAAAATTTTAATATAACATTATATTTCAATAATAAAAATATTTTACATGTGGTTTACCATATATATAACTATTTAGATACCTTTAAAAATATTATATATTAATTTTAAAAATTATTTGTTTGTATTCTTAAGAAAATAAAATTGAATATTATGTCTATTTATAGTGAGTTTATTTCTGTTGAATGCTATATTACTTAGTAGTCAATTTTACTATTTTAATTTTATACTATTTGAATATTTCATAATATATTTTTAATAATATTGTAATATATTTTTAATAATATTATTGAGTAGTATATTAAAATATAAGTAAAATGAAATCACAAACCCTTAAATGTTTAAAAAAAAAAATACTATAGTCCTTTAAGTTAAAAAGTGTTTAACCATAAGATAGTTTATTTTACTTTTCCCTATAGTTAATTAAGTTGGTTTTCCATATGTAACCAGGACTCCTTACCGGTTGATTAAAGAAATTGCCGAGAAGACGTATCAGTGAAACTAACTAAAAGGCTTTTAGCTAGTTCTGGCAACGAAAAATTCATTGCAATTAAATCTCATGTCCATCATGTCGAGGTGGTGAAATCATTACTAGACATCAACTGAAGAACTGATGTTCGAACAATAGGAATTTGTGGATTGAGAGGTGTTGGTAAGACCACAATTGCTGAAAAAGTATATAATGACATCAAGCACAGTTTTGATCGTTACGACTTCATTGAAAACATCAAAGAAAATAAAAAGAACCAAACTTCACTTGCAATGATAAGAGATACGCATTGTGATATAGGCACTCCTGCTCAAGTAAATCCTGGGCTTGCAGCTAGGCTAAAAGATTATAGGGTCCTCATTCTTTTTGATGATGTTGAAGATTCGGATAATTTGGAATGTTTAGGTGGACAGTGCACTTTGTATGGCAAAGGAAGTAGAATCATCATCACAAGTAATGAGATGCGGGTGCTTAAAGACGTTTGCTCTGAGACTGACATACATGAGGTAAGTGCATTATCTGAAAATGATGCTCTTGAACTATTTAGCTCTTTTGCCTTTAAATAAAGGATTCCAAAGGATGGATTCGTGGAGCTGTCAAATGATTTTGTAAGCTATGCTCAACGACTTCCACTAGCTCTGTGTTTTGGGTTCTAATCTATGTGGCAGTGATGACATAAATTACTGGAGAAGTGAGTTGGAGAAATTAAAAGAAATTGCAGATACGAAGATCTCAAAAGTTCTGAGAACAAGTTATGATGGATTAGAGCGACATTTAAAAAGCATTTTTCTTGATATTTCATGTTTGTTGAGAGGAGAAAGTAAACATCGAGTTGAAAGAATATTACATGGCTGTGGGTTCTTTCCGAAAATTGGAATGATCCGACTAATTGATAAATCTCTCATCTATTTTATCAACTCATAAAGTAGAGATGCATGATTTGATACAACAAATGGGACAAGAAATTGTTCAGGAGGAATGCCAAGAACGTCCTGGAGAGCGTAGCAGGTTCTGGAAATACAAAGAAGCCTATGATGTGTTGGAAAATGATATGGTAAGATTACATAGCAACAATTTTCCTTTTTGGTTGCTTTACGTTTGAGTTTTATAACAAAACTAGTTTAGAGCCCCACAATTGTGCTGGTGATATAAAATAACATTTTATTAAATGTAATAAAGAGATACATAAATATTATAAAAATTCAAAAGTCAAAAAAATATGAATAAAATCTAAAAATTTTAAAATAAAAATAAAAATAAATAAAATATGAAAAATTATAAAATATAGATAATCAATGACTGATGACATAAATATTAGTTGAATTCATTTTACAACTTTGTGATTTATATTTTAATTATTTATTATTGTAAAATTAAAATAAAATATTAAAATTAAAAAATATAGTTAAGAATAAAAATATCATATGATGAAATTTATCTTACATCGTAAAATATATATCCTCAACTTTTATATATTTTAAAATGCTTTGAAATGATAAAATAAAATATAAGAATTTTAAAATAAAAAACATAACTATAATTATAAAACGTTTAACCCTAAGTGCAAATATACAGATAACTTTTTTCGAGGTACAAAAACCCCATTAACATTATAAAAAGAATACAGATACGCCCCTTAATAGATGCCGTTTATTAGAGCATTAAACGGCGCCTGAACGGCATCTGTAGGAAGGGCGTATCTGTATCGTTTTTATAATTAACGATAAGGGGAATTTTGTACCTAAAAAAGCATTAGGGGGATATTTGAACTTAGGCTAAACGTTAGGGGGGTTTTGTACCTTTTCTCTTTAGGATATGATTGAATGATAATAATCTTTTGTGTTTATGTATTAAATATGTCTGTAGGTATGTATGAAATATGTATGTTATGTTATATGTGTGTGAAAAATACACACAAGATAGAGAAGAATATTTTAATATTTATCTAGTTGAAAATAATAATTTATAAACACTTTTTAATTAGTTTAATTAATTAAGTAGTATTGGTACAACCTATAAGGCACATCTAGTAATATTTAAAAAGTGTTGATATATTTTATTTTTGATAAATTCAAATAAAATATAAAATTTAAAAGTTAACAAATATACTTAGTCTATTTTTTAAAATATATCTTTAGAATTATTTATAAAAATAATATATATAGGAATGATATAAATATTAAAGTTTATAACTTTCATACTTTATTTTAACATTTTCTCATTTTAAAATGATGTTCTAGGTATGTAATAATTATTCTTTACTGATTTTGTTTTAAAATAAGTAGATATTGATTTATTTAATTAACAAATAGCATGATATGTTATGTTTTTTTAACAAAAATAATTTAATAATTTGAAATCATTTTCTTCTAAAATTAGAAACTGTTTAGCAATGTTTGATAAAAATTTTAAACTATACTAATAAAAAATTAAACTATAATTATTTTGAAACGGAAAGTAATTAATTAAACTAATAAAATTAATTTAATATGACCCATCTTACAGAAGAAAGGAGGAGATGCATTATAAAGAGAAATTAGTTAGAACTTTTTTGTTTTATATTTGTGGGTATGTGTATAGAAACAAAGAATTTAGGGAAAAGGTATAAAACCTCCCTAACGTTTAGCTTAAGTTCAAATTTCTCCCTAATGCTTTTTTAGGTACAAAATCCCCCTTATCGTTATAAAAATGATACGGATACGCTCCTCCCATAGACACCGTTTACTGCTATAACAAATGGCGTCTATTAAGGGGGCATATCTGTATTCTTTTTATAACGTTAAGGGGATTTTTGTACTTCAAAAAATGGTAAGTGTATATTTCCACTTAGGGCTAAACGTTAATGGGATTTTTATACCTTTTTCCTAAAATATAAAACAATTAATGTTCATTAATATTTTTTGTGAAATGAAAATAATATAAATAAAAATAATTGAAAAAATAGATAAGAGTAAAATTGTTACTTGGCACTGTTTGTCCTAAATGGTATAATGTGTATCCCTAACTTTTATTTATTCTTTATAGATAGATAATTTATTATTTTTATTAAAAAATTGTAACTTTTAAAAATTGTACAATAGTTGATTTTAAAATTTAAAATTTTAAAGGGTTATTTGCAAAAAAAAAAACATGACCTTTAGCGATTTTAGCGATTTAATCATATCTTTTTAAACTTGGCAAAATAAAACATCAACTTATAAATCTTGGCAACTCGAAACACCGATAGAAATTCCGGTGATAACTTTCTGACGTGGCAGCCG
>CATIWO010936153.1:0-10473 GCA_949673435.1 Macaranga tanarius
TGATGTTTTATATATCCAGTAGCCATATGAATTCTAGCTATTCTAGAATTCAAGTCAGGTAGACCTTATAAATGAGATAAAACTCTTTTAACACCTATTTTTATACATAAGACTCAAATTTAAAATTTTATTTCAAAAAACTTTGAAGAACTTATCACTTGAACTAATAAATGTTGATAGACATTTTTTTTTACATTCAATATCTAAATGTTCATATGTAAAAATAAAAATATTAGTATGTTTACATGGCAAAAATAGATAATAGTAGAACATAAAGAGAAAATATGAAATATATGCACCCGTGCAAGGAAACATATAAAAATTAATTAAACTCTAGGTAAGGTATAAGGAAGAAAATAAGATTTTATAACATATACAAATTATATTAACTAATATTACTTTTAAAGATACATTATAAAATAAGTAGAAGAAGATGACATCAGAAAATAAAATAAACACATCCACAAACACACTGGCAAAATGATGCCAGATTAAGAGGATTTCCTTTTTTAGCAAATAAGAAAGCCAAATTTCAATATGAAGAAACTTGGATTCCTGATGGTAAGTCGGAACAATACTTCAACATCCTCAGTGAAATGATAGGTTTGGCAAAACCCATTTTACAAATCATAAAAAAAAACCTTACATAATGGGTAAGAAAAATCAACGATTTTCTCAATGGAAATAATATCTTCTTCTTCTTCTTCTTCTTCTTCAGTATAGGCGCAAAAATTAAATCTTCCTTTCATACCCAGATAATTCTAATTAAAAGAGAGCAAAATTCTTACAAAAGGAAAATAAAATAGGAATATAACTCTAAATCTAGATAATCTACTATTTATTTTAAGAAAATAGCATAAAATAAATACAATAAAAATGGAAAAGAGCACCAACTATTGGGATCAACTGGTAAGGGTTGTTCTCACTTAAGCAACATCTTGAATTTGAGCTGTGATAAATATTGTCACGTTAAATAGTTATTAGGAAACTTTTGCTGCTTTTGTGATCTTATTTAGGTCGAATTGGATTAATAAAAGTTTAATGAGTTCTGGATACATTGTTCAAATAAAAAAAGGACCAATTTCTGGCAAAAACCATATACTTGAAACAATAATATCCAAATTTGGAAAAAGAGAAAGGTAAATGAAACCCTAGACTGTAAATTTGACATGTAATTAATTTTCAAATATTTCCAATATCCATTTGGAAAAATCAAATAATTGAATTTCGATTTTCTTTCTCATCAAATTAAAAATTGAAAATGATAAAACTCCAGAGAAATATCAAATTCATCCAAATTTTTTTTTTAAAAAAGGGCATCAATCTTCCTTTTAAAAAAAAATACAATAAATAAAGATATTTTGTAGGTACCACTTATTCTAACTTCAATTTAATTTTTTAACATTTATTTTTTAAAGAAACCTTTGATGATCACAATTTGTTTTTAATAATCACACAAAACATGTTAGAGTAAAAGATAGACTCATAATTAAGCTTCTAACATTTATATAGTTATAGAATATATAAAAGCTAGGGATATAAGATTTGTTATGTCATACTAATTATGTTATGTAGCACTTTTTTTTTTATGGCTCTTCAAAAATTTTATACCTTTAATTAATTTTAGCTTAAAAAAAGAAATGTTATATTAGTGATAGAGAATATTAAATGGGTTGTGCCCACAAAACCTTTTAGAATTCCATGAGGAGCTAAAATGCTTAAATCAATTTTAAGTAATTTTAGAACTTAAAAAGTTTGAAAGTGGTGTTTTTTAACATGTTCTTACTTTTAGTAGGACAAACGGTCAAATAGCCTCTTCAGCTTTTATCATTGGATCAAATAGGTCAAATTTGAATTTTTTAACAAATAGACCCCAAACTTTTATTTAAAGGCCATATAAATCCAATTCTAACAGCGTAGCACACGTGAGAAATAAACCCTTTATAAAAATTATTTTTTTAATTCAACTTTATCCAATATTTAAATAAGATAATATTTTTCTTAATTTGATTTTTGAAAGGCTTTTTTTTTCTTATTTTTTTTCTTTATTAGTTATCCCTTTTTTTTTATCCCCCGCCCCAAATAAATGCCTAACACTTAAATTCTTCACTCAAAACATTCATCACAACAATCCTTTTCATTTTTGGGCACATCTTTTATTAAAAAACACTAGAAACCCTCACAAAAAAATAAAAAAAAAATCATGAAAAGGGTACACATCATGAAAAAGGGTATATCGTAATCACCATCCACGGCAAGACTCAGGTAGTGGTGTTCATGGTGGAAGCTCCTATTCGACTACATATTTTGCCGTAGGAAATAGCAATACTTTTAATGAGATTAGAACTTACAAAGCCCAAATTTGAGAAGATGAAGAAAACTAAAGTAGCAAATGGTGGTATGGATGAGCTATTGGCTATTTTGAGTAATAAGGTTAGGTTCATTGGATATGGCGGAAGTGGCTCAACTATCGATTCCAAGAACCAAACTCAATAACAAAGACAAAAGCAACACAAAACAAACAAGAAGCGACATCATAATAGAGTAGTGTATAAAGAATCTTCATCTTTTGATTATGATCTCAAAGCAATTCATGGTAAGGTAATTTTTGCCCAAACTTATATAGATAATTTTTCAGCTTCCTCATCGTCATCTTCTTGAGATTTCAAATACTTAAAACTCATAGCCACAAATGACTGATGATGTTAATGATAGTGGTGTTATCATTTGGGCTATAATTTCTACTATTTTTATTGAAAAATTGATCAAGATTTTGTATATTTTTTTTTTGGAAAAATTTAATCAATTGCAAGGTTTTTTTGTTTTTTTTTTTGCTTCTCTTTTTTTTTTGTTAGTCAATACAGTTAGCATTAATTAATTTGTACTAAATTTATATGTCACAATTTGTACCAAATAGATTTTCTCATTTGGTTTATGTGTGTGTATGATATTTCTTATGAAATATTATGTAATAAATTATTATTATTAATTAATTGATATATCTTCTTTCCTTTTTAAACATTTCTTTTTCTTTTCTCTTTATTAATTATTTTCAAGTTATTATATACAATAAAAATTATAGTTTTAGTCCAGTTCGGTTCGGAGAATGCAATTCTTCGGAATTGCTCCATACTATCGAAGATTTAAAAATTAAGGCTCCAAAATTACTCCAAATTTTCGGTTCGGGACAGTCTGGAAATTAAAAATTTTGGTTTAATTCGGTTCGAAGATCGGTTTTTCTCCACATTAGAAATTTCGGTTCAATTCAGTTCGGATATCGGTTCTTCTCCGAAATTAAAAAAAATAAATAAAGATATAATTCAAATCAAATTATTAAACTGCAAACCATTTTATAATTTTATTATAAAATTAAATAATTTTTAATAATTTTATTTATCATTATTTTTTTATTATAAAATTTTTATTAACATATATACAATACACTCTAATATACCATATAATTATTAAATATTTTTATGAAAATATTTATATAAATAATATATATCATAGAATAATAATAACAACCCATAACTATTAAAAAGTATATTACATTAAAATTTTATTATTGAAGATAAATTTAAATTTTTCAACATAAATTATATTATAATATTTTGAAATGCTATTTACTAATTTAATATTTATTTTATTGTGATTTAAAATAATTTAACTAATGATTGAAATTTTTTATTTTAAATAATTAAATTGATATTTATTATTTTAGATTAAATGTTAAATTAGTAGGTCTAATATTAATAAAATGACTGTAAAAATTGAAACTATATATATATACACACTCTAATTCTATTAAATTATCGGTTCTAGTTTCAGTTCTTCGGTTCAGTACAATTCGGAGCTGTTCGGGACGGATCTCGGTTCGAAAAATTCAAAATCTTCGGACCCGTCCCAATAAAAATTTTCGGGACAGTTCGGTTCGGAGAAATTCAAACGGTCAATGGAGATTTTCAGTTCTGGAGATTTTCGATTCGGTTTTTCGGAACAGTTCGGATTCTTCGAGACCCGTGCTCAACCCTATTTCCCTCCCTTCTTTTCCTTTTGAAAAACATTCCCTTCCTTTCCTTTTCTTCTCTAGTTGCCATACATAAGGTTAAGAAAAAATCTTTTTAATATGAAAATGGTAAATTAAACTCAACACTATTATTTAGTGTATACTGTCATCGGGTAAAAGTAATAATGAATCTTAAATTTATTATTCAATGAATATAATTACATTATATACTTTAAAATTTAAAAAATTATTTTTAATTTACTATTGGACATATATTTATTCATTATGTATATTTAATATTTATAATTCTAAATTAAGAAATCTATATCCAACCAATCAAATCGACTAATAATTTTTTTCAGGCAATCAGATTATATGAAAATAGAGTATTAATCAAAATTAATTATTAAAACTAAAATTAAACAGATTATTAATTAGAAACAAAATATCTTTTAATATCTAAATTTAATGAATTTAAATATTTATGAATGCATATACATTTTTTGAACACAATGTACTTATATTTAGTAGTCGTTTAGTAATCAACATGCATTTATTATATATATATATTTGTTGAATTAGTTAAGTTTAATAATACAAATACAAATAATAAAAAATCTGCCCAATCTTAACATATAAAAACAAAAATAAAATTTTTAACAAAATTATAAAAGTTATAATAGTGATTAATGAGAGCATCACAATTTTTTTAAAAACTTAAACCGAATGGAAACATATAGTTGTCTTGTCCTGTGATAAGTTTAGCCTAAGTCTTGTCTTGTGACAAGTTTGTCTTGCTTTTGTTGATATGGCTTCATCTAGTAACACTTCACTAGGGATTGAGGAGCAATGGAGCCGTATATCATTAGAGGAAGAGGAAAATGGAGGGATAGAGTTAGCTGGAGACAACTTATTCTCAGGCTAGTTGGATTTTTGGTGGTATCTGATAGGCAAATTTTTGACGGACTACACAATTAATACTCTTATGATGAAACATACCTTAGCTTTTATATAACGTATTGTCAAGGGTGTGTGTATCAAGGAAGTTGAGTCGAACCTATTCATTTTTCAATTCTTTCATGAATTAGATTTATAATGAGTGATAAAATTGGCCCCTGAACTTTCGACCATCATCTACTTATTATGAAGCAATATACATTGGGAGAACAACCATTGAAAGCACTTTTGACTATGGTGGATTTTTGGGTTCAAGTTTATAATCTTCCTATTGGATTCATGTCTAAAAGAGTTGGTAGGTAGATTGGTGACTTCATAGGTGTGTTTATAGAATCAGATCCTCATAACTTTGGAGGCTTATAGCATAGCTATATGCGAATCAAGGTCACTTTGGATGTAAAAAAACCGCTTAAATGTTGAATGAAGATAAAAAAAATTGGAGGAGACTAGACATTGGGTGAACTTCAAATATAAGAGGTTACCTCTCTTTTATTTCTTTTATGGATTATTGGGACATTTAGATAAGTTTTGTGAGAAATTTTTTGATACACTGGATAAGTTGAGAAACTTTATAGCCCATGGCTGAGGGCCACCCCAAAAAAAGTAGGGTACCTTAATTGGAGAGAAGTGGCTATGTTCATCGATGATAGACATATATACTGGGGAGGCTGTTAATGAGAATGAATGGATAAATATAGATAAATAAAGTATGCTGATTTCCACTTTCAATGAAAATAAATATGCCCATAATTCAACTAAAAAAGAAGAGAATGAGAACATTCCTGACAAAGAAAAGGTAGCAATAAATAGCATACAAATTATCCCTATTCATGACTTAGATAGTAATAGCGTGATCATAGATGATTACTATATAGAGGGGGTAGTTATTACTAAGGTTAAATGTAAAAGAATAGGTGAAAAGGAACATGAGCTGACTTATGAATCATTTGGGCCTTTAATTTATTCAAAATAATTGAATGATAATAGTCCAAAAAACTTGGAGAAGGCATATTCTGCTCAGTAGACCTGCCCAACCAATAATGACTTTAAGCTGAGATTGTTGTGATTTGGGTAATCCATGAACAATTCAAGAGCTTGAGAGCCTTGTGGCTCGTACGAAGCCTAAAATTTTTTTAATGGAGCTCATAGTGGGTGATGATAAATTAAAGCAGGTAAAGAAAAGGGTAGGTTTTGCTTGTTATTTCTTTATTATAGGAAAATGACATGAGGTGATGTTATGTTTCTATAAAAGGAAAATCAAGTGTGAAGCTATTGGATTTAATAAAAATTATGTTAATATTATAGTTGAGTTGAAAGGGATGTATATTTGGAGGCTCACTGGCTATTACGACTTTCTAGAATGCCATCATCGATAAGAGTTATGGAACTGTATTAGACATTTTTGTTCTAAATCAGACCTATTGTGGTGTGTTATTGGGTAGTTTAATGATATTTTGTTCTAAGCTAAGAAGAAGGGGAGAATCAAACAACTAAATTGGTTAATCAATGGCTTACAAAGGGGTTTAAAGAATAATGGATTGTATGATATAGGTATGGCTGGTTATTCTTATACTTCGAAAATAGGGAGAGGAACAAATAATTAGATTACAGAGAGGTTAGACAAAGCTCTTACTTCATCAAAATAGATTGCTATGTTTCAAGATATCGTGGTAAAAAATCTCAAAGTTGTTCATTCTGATCATTCGCCTATACTGCTGTAATTCTTAGTTATAAAATTTCAATAGGTAGCTTGAAAATTTAAATTTGAGAATGGTTGGCTTAGAGAGAAGGATTATAAGCATGTGATAGAAGATGGGTGGAGATTTTGCATAGAGGGTTCCATTCACAAGAAGATAGAGGCGTGCAGCTCTGCCCTTAAGAAATGGGGATCATAAAGTCACTCTAGCTTTAAGCAGTATATTAATGATTGCCTATCCAAGTTAAAATAGCTCCATCCAAAGCATGATAATGAATCAGTAAGACTACATGAAAATATATGGCATAAGTTAATGGAAATTCGAGAGTAGCAAAACACGTATTGGAAGCAACGAGCAAAATTATTTTGGTTAAAGGTTAGGGACGCAAACTCTAGATATTTTCACTTAACAGTAACTAAAAGGAAGAGGAATAATGCAATAGATCACCTTCGAGATCATATAGGCACATTATGTACTTAGGGAGAGGGCCTTGAAGATGTAATTGAAAGTTATTTTAAAACTCTCTTCTCTTCTTCAATATATGATGTTAATTTTATCATTAGACATGTGCCTCAGGTGGTCACCATAGAATATAATTGTACTCTATAAAAACCTTTAGAAGCTAAAAATTAAGGGAAGCTTTACTTTATATGCATCCAGATAAGGCATCGGGTCCAAATGGGATAAATTCGGCTTTCTTTAAGCATTTTTGGGGTATAGTTAGTTCAGGCATCACAATGATTTATTTGGACTGTCTGAGAAAAATCTACTTACTTGATTGCCTAAAAGACACATCGGTTATATTAATTCTCAAAAAGAATCATCCATATAAAATTTAAGATCTACGTCTTATATCTCTATATAATATTATCTACAAAATTATTGTAAAGGTTATTGCAAATCATTTGAAGAAAATTCTACCAGATATTATCTTTTATAATCAAAGCACATTCATGACAGGGCATTTAATTACATACAACATTCTTATAGCTTTTAAAGTAGTCCATTATCTAAAGTGAAGAAGTCAAAGTAAGTGGAGAAGAGTAGCCTTGAAAGTGGATATTAGTAAGGCCTATGACAAGATAGAGTGGCCATTTCTGTTAGCAATTATGTTGAGAATGGATTTTGCAGCAGAATGGGTAAATCTGGTAATGCTCTATGTTAAATCAGTGAAATATAATATCCTTGCAGGAAGATATGAGGTAGTACCTAAATTTTTAGAGAGAGGCCTTTGATATGGAGACCCGCTGTCTCATTATCTATTCATATTATGCATAAAAATATTGACAGCTCTTTTAAACTACAAATAATCTCAATGGCTGATTCATGGTTGCAAATAACTCCAACAATTTTTCACCTTTTATTTGCCAATGATAGCATCGTCTTCTTTAAAGCAAACTTGTAAGAATGTAGGAAAATATAAGAATGTCTTTCCTTGTATGTAAATGCATTAGGCCAAGTCATTAATCTTCAAAAATCTTATCTTTCTTTTAGTTTAAATATAAATAGATTGGATACTCTAGAAATTTATAATTTTTACGGGTATTAAAATGGCTAAAAATAATGTGAAGTATTTAGGACTTCCCTCTTGGTTTGGTAGAAACAAAAAAGAAATCTTATCTTTTCTTAAAGATCATTTATAGTAGAAGATTCATGGGTGAAAATAAAAGTTCTTCTATTGGGTTGGTAAGGAAATATTGTTAAAAACAGTGGCTCTAGCCCTTTTAAATTTTTCCATGAGTGTTTTTCTCATTCAAAAAAGTCTCTGTGAGGAGCTAGAGCGTATTATGAATTCTTAATGGTGGGGTGCTAGTATAAAATCGTCTAAATGGGCAGATTTTTGTAATAGAAAGGAAGATAGAGGCTTAGGTTTCTATCAGCTTTATGAATTTAATATAGCATTCTTAGGAAAACAAGGCTGGCATTTGATCATTGAATCACATTCTTTAGCTGCTAGAATGCTTAAGGCATAATACTATCATACCTTAAATTTTCTCAATGCTCAGCTGGGATCAAATCCAAGCTATTCATAGTATAGTATTATGGCAGCAAAGTACTGGTAGAAGGTTGCTTTAGAAGAATAAGGGATGGCCATACTGTCAATGTATGGAAGGAGCCATGGTTACTTGATGCTTAAGATCCTTTCCCTTCAACTCCTATCCTAGTAAAAAAGGAAAATCTCACTGTTCATTCTCTTATATGCCCATATGAGCATAAATAGAATGTATAATTTATTGCAAATATGTTTAATGACCATCATGCTCAAGATCCCTCTCATACTAAGGACTACATTTTTTAGAAATGGTACAAAAAAGGTTACTACTCAGTCTGGAGCGGTCATAGAAAGCTTATGGAGCTTTATTCCTCAAATCAGTCTCAAAGTTATTAAAAAATGAAAGCAGGTATGGTCTCTTTTTGTGACTCTAAACATTAAGAATTTTATATAAAGGGCTATTCTTCTAACAAGAGATGAGCTAAAAAGGCATCACATCTGTAACATCCATGTCCTCAGAACTAGATTAATGGAATTTAATAAAATTTAAGATTTAATCAAATATAATTGAATATTTTTTTTAGGTGAATTTATTTTGAAAGATTTAATGGGAATAAAATCAAATTTAGAAATTTGGATGAAATTGAAAGTGATCAAGGACCAAATTGAAAGAAGAATATTAAATGAAGACTTATGAGTAATGTGTTAAAATTTAAAGGATGAAAAAAAAAAAAGAAGCTGTATTTTTAAATGCAGAAAAGGAAGAAGAAAAAAAGGAGGGCTTTTTTTTTTTTAAGAAGCAAATTTTCACTGTAGCAAAGGTTTTCTACCTTTAAGAATTTAGAGAAACAAGTACTAAAATCTTGTGAGTGGACTTCTCATTAGTTTATTTTCTTGATTTCAATTTAATTTGTTGAAGATTTAGATGTCATTATATTGCATGAGTTTAAAGTTTAATGTATATATTATCATGTTATACCTAAGCTAGAATGGTTGACATATGTATTGTGGGGTTTTATGGAACAATTGGTGATAAAAATTT
This sequence comes from Macaranga tanarius, assembly GCA_949673435.1. Taxonomy (NCBI): domain Eukaryota; kingdom Viridiplantae; phylum Streptophyta; class Magnoliopsida; order Malpighiales; family Euphorbiaceae; genus Macaranga; species Macaranga tanarius. Next base: position 9,696 of record CATIWO010936153.1, read on the forward strand.
GGATTTTTTTATTGTAGTTCTATCAATTTTTAAGTGCAACATGCATCTATGATGTGTTCAGACGAGGTTTGAATGATCTAGTGGTGCCTCAATGGAATTGGGGCGACACCTCAGTAAGTAGAGGAGGCGCCATAGTGCTATGGCGACGCCTCAGTACTAAAAAGGCACCTCAGTACAGAGACGGCGCCTCAGTGGCATTGAGGCGATGCCTTTGTACTGAAGAGGTGCCTCTATGGCCAAATTCTGCAAAATAAATAGAGTTAAATGTAAACTTTGGAACTTAAACTCAACATAAACATTAGAGTTACTATGATTTAATCAAAATAGGTTAAATCGAATATGTTATCAATATTATAGGGAATCAAATTACAGATATATAGAGTAATGTGGATAAATTCTTAAGTCTCAGACACAGAGACTAAAATTATATTTATTGTTACGTCAAATTGAGTAAATATTAAATTAAATATACAAAAATAAACCAAAGCAAATGATATATTCCAAACGATAATGGACTTGAGTTATTATAAATTAATAATGCAATATGGAAATAAAAACGTATACATCTTATACATATATATATATATATATATATATATATATATATATATATATATATATATATATATATATATATATGTTTGAGTAAAATTGAGAGGGAGTTGGCCAACCTAATGATAACTATCTTTGGGATATCACATGGATTCAGAAATGCATTTGGGGCAAATCTATGTGGTTGATAAGTATGTATATGAAATTATTGAGAAATAATATTATG
>CATIWO010936494.1:0-23926 GCA_949673435.1 Macaranga tanarius
TACTAAAGTAGGGTCAATCCTGCAATAAAACACTAACAATGCTATACAAGAAATCAAAAATGCATAAAAAAATACTAAATATTTTTATCATCGCATTTTTTCTCCAAAAAAAATGTGTAGCTCCATAAATAATCACAAAATCAACGTGTTTTAGTGTAAAAAAAAATTATTTTCAAAAAATTGTGTTAATAAAATTTATATTAACTTGTTGTACGTGTAAAAAAATTTGACACTTTATATTAATTTTTGATAACAAAAATTAAATGTAGTTCACCAATAACTTATTTTTATTTTTAAATTTTAAAAATAAACTAATTGAACTTTGAGTTTCAACTAATTAAGTATTTATTTTAATTTTTAAGTATAAATTAATTAACTTTCAAATTGACCCTTATTTTATGAAATTTGAATCTTTTAATTCAATTCTACATATAAATAGAAATATAATTTGAACTAATTATCGGATTTTATTTTTTTCATATATCCCATTATTTTCTTAAAAATGTAAATTATTTTAATTTTTATTATGATTTTAATTTTTTGTTTTATTTTTCATATATCCCATCAATATTTTTCTATTCTTGTAGTAGTAAAAAATATAACAAATTAAAATAAAATCATAGAGTATAAATAACACATAAATAATAATTAATTTGTTTATAATTAAAGTATAATGTGTTTAATACCACATAAACAATTATAAAATAATATAATAAATATAAAAAAATACTCAACCATTTAGCATTACAAACTAATTTATGCAATTATTTTTTGTAAACAAAATCATGCATTTAATTAGCAATCCAAGTTATTAAAAAATGCAAAAAATTAAAAAATGAGGAACTCACCGAAGAAAGGGAGTCAACGGTGGAGAGGAGGGAGGAGGAAGAGAAGTCGCCGGTGAGAAGATGGAGAAGAAGCCACCGGTGGAGGGAGGAGGAAGAAGGGCGAGCGGCGGCAGCGGGGTCGACAGCTGGTCGGGACAGCCGCAAGGGAGCGAGTGCGCACACGGGGGGGACAGTAGGAAGAGGACGGTGGCTGGCGGTAGGGGACAGCGGCGGTGGAGGGAGAGGGAAGAGGGCGGCGAGGAGAGGGAAGAAAGAGAGGAGAAAGAGAGAGGGGAAAGAGAGAAGGGAAGAGAGATGTCTCATGTCTGTGTCTGATTTTTTTTATTAACCCGACATTTAGTGACGGACCTACTGTCTATCGCTAAATGAGTCGCTATTTAGCGATGGACATCACTATCCTCGCTAATTAGCGTCGGAATAAATAATCCGTTACTAATTAGTGACGGACTTAATAATCTGTCACTAATTAGCAAATTAGTGACGGATTATTTATTGTGTCGCTAATTAGCGACGGATTATTAAGTCCGTTGCTAAATTAGTCAGCATTTTAGGTGCCAAATCTTGGCGCTCGAATTTGTTTGGATTTTAGCGACGAAGATTATTTTCCATCGCCAATCCATCATTAAAATAAATTCTGTTGGTAATCCATCGGTAATTAGAGACAGACTTTTATCCGTCGCTAAAATTCATCGGTAATTCGATACATTCTAGTAGTGTGCTACCATAATTAGTAGCAAAAAATTTCATGCCGTTCTCTCTCTTTTTTTCTTTTCTTTTTGCATATATTATCAAGTAATCATCGATTTAACCTGAGACAGAAGTTTTCTCATTTTGCTTCCACTGCACAACTCTAATGCACTAATCTAATATACAATTGAGCTTAACATTTTTTTTTCAACCATAACATTAGTATTCTTAAGTTAGAACAACTCCAAATAAAGATTTAAATTCCAAACCTCATTTCCTTATTCCATATATTTACTTATACAACCAACTTCTTACCGTACTTATTCTTCATAAATTACACCTATATCATAATTTAATAATTCTTCTACTAGCTCAATATCCATGTTTAGAGTTCATTTCATACTATCAACTTCATACCATTACTTAGTTTAGGTTAAATAATAATTTAGAATCTCTATTGCCATTCACTTCCTTATTCATTCCTCGTCCTTATTTCCATTCCCTTTTTCCGTGAATTAAATATTCATAAAATATTTATATTGATTCTTATAAATATAATATTCTAATAGGTTACCTCAACCTTATCCTTATCATAAATCAACCTATTCCATCATGAAATCTATAAATTTGCTTATCTTGATTCATAATTTTCGTTCTTACAAAGAATATTCCAACTAAATTATTTTCATCAACATCTCAATTTCTACTACTTATATATCATCCCTATATCACAGGATGGTATAAATCAAAATATAACCATATTAATTATAAATTTCACACTAACTAAGCACACAATTTCAATAAAACTCACTATCACGTATAAATTCTATCAACCATCTTCATAATTAGATTACAAATTTTCAATCATCAAATTGTTCAAAAATAATCACTTTCCAAATATTCCTCCTATTCTCCAATTATTTCTCCTATCCTTATATATTATATTACTGCTAATTATCTCTACCAACACCTCAATATTTATATATGATACCAATAGATACGAATCTCATGCTTGATGTGCACATGATCTCAAACTCGTCATAAGCTATAAGTTCTAAAACACGGTCATAGTCAATTTCTACTTTCTCAAATCAGTTAGTCCACTAAAGAATTCAATCCTTACTACACCCTTTTATTTCCACTTACAATTCCAAACTCCTCGAAATTTCATCAACCTAGACTCTTTAACCTAGGCTTTAATACCAAAAATTATAACAACCAACCACACCAATACTCTTATTAAAAGGTTGTAACCTGACCCATATAACTTGAGCTATGTTGTAGCTAAGTATTACTTCTATCTTATCGTTTTCTTATTCCAACCCTTACAGCTTAAAAATATAAAAACACATAATTGATATATATATATATCTATTATAAAATAGGAATAATGGTCCCTTTCATCCAGAACTCTAAGCCAATTTTCTTAATTATCCTATCTTTTAAAAATGATCAATTTAGACAGTCAACTTTTTAACTTATTTCCAATTTATCCTAATTTCAAATGGCATGTGAAATTGCTAATATGGAATGATGATGTGGCTCAATTTTGCTGACTGTAGTGACACATCAATACAATGCCATTTTGATGTGGAGAATGAAGCCCCAATTATAAGCCAAAACGGCAACATACTTTTGCTCCAAATCTTCAAAACATGAATTAGGGTACTGAATTCTATCTTTTGTGATCTTGCTTTTTTTACCTATGGCTGCATCTTTTACCTCTAACCTTCTTTCCCTCTCCCCCTAACGGCGTCGCTCCTCATGAATTTTCTCACATTTCAGCCTCTCTTCTCTTTCTTCTCTTGTCTCTTTGGGATCATTCTTCTCCCTTTCTCTCACACGATCATAATCCCCCATCACTTCATCATCAATTGTGCTCTTATTATATAAAATTGGAGCAGATAATGGAGATATTGCACCAGTTCTTTTAGAGCGTGCTTTTTCTGAGCTAGTGCTCATAGTTCCTGCTCTTTCTTTTCCTTCTCCTTCATCATCATCTCCTTCTGAACCTTTGACCTCAAAAAAATAGCTTCTCTAGCCTTCTGCTTAATAATATAAAGTGCCTCTGATAGCTTTGCAAAATTATCATTAATTTGAACTTCCTGCAGACCTCTCCCATCAGCTACTAGACGCTTATAAAGAGGTATTGTGCAACCTTTAGGATTCTTCTAATTTGAGATATAATGAGGGATTTTCTAATCTTGCTAATCTTTCACCATTATAGGCCTATGTGGAGAGTGCATAATTGGCACAGGTGGAGACCCAGAAGCCTTGGGAACCACCCTTTTGTGCTTGAGCTTAGGTGGCTCAAGAGGGTCCACCGGTATCTCCACCATTCTGATTATTCTTTCTTTTGCTCCTGAATTGAAAGCTGCTTACTGCTATGAAGGTTTATACTTAATATACTTTGAATCTGAAGATTGTATCGGCACATTAATTCTTTGGCTGTACAATACTCAATCTCACATTCATCATCTTTTCTAGTGCAACTTTAATCTCCTACATTATCTCTTTAATCTCTTTCTATAAATCCTCATCCTCCTTACTCTCTACATCATTCTTCAATATCTTCAAAACATATAATGCACAATATTATAGACTCTGAACTAAATGCTACACAGAAATCCCCAATTCACATTTTAAAGATTTGGAGCAAAAGAACGTCGTTGTTTTGGCTTATAATTGGGGCTTTATTCTCCACATCAAAATGGCGTCGTATTAATGTGTCACTATAGTCAGCAAAATTAAGCCACATCATCATTCCATATCAGCAATTCCATATGCCATTGGAAATTAAGATAAATTGGAAATAAGTTAAAAAGTTGACTGTCTAAATTAATAATTTTTAAAGGATAGGATAATTAAGAAAATTGGCCTATAGTTCTGGATAAAAGGGACCATTATCCCCATAAAATTATCACTCCAAAGTTATTCTTCAAAATTATATAAAGTCTCATATTACAACTATTGAATGCAACCTGTTAAAACCCATAACATATCTATTACCAAATATTCTATAGAGCATTACTCTTGAGGTTCTCCACTACATCTACTTCACTTATTATATGCCAAGCTATCCTCCAGACAACTACTCATAAAAATCTGTTACTCTGAAGACGTTTATAAAATGGAGTGGTAAATATTTTTGAGAGAAAATACTCAGTGAGTGAAATAGAGTACAAGTAGAGACTATTCAAAAATAACATCACATTAGAATTCCCAATAACAAGTCTCAGAGGTAAATATTTTAAAGATCATAAAGTAGTTGAGAAAGCTTTACACATTTTTAAACATTTATAATAACCACATTTGATAATTATACCTTTGTCACACCATTAGGATAATTATTTAAAACAACTATAACCTCTGAAGTTAAAATTTAAATTTCAAATATTTGAATAACTCTTTAATACCGCACACTTGAGCTGTGGAACAAACATTGATGTCTATAAAATATTCACATATTACTTTTCATGTTATAAAACTTGTATTTCTTATGCACGGTTATAATCTCTTATAAGATTCTCCGAGCTTAATGTAATTTAACAAAGGCTTAAATATTATTTTTCATAAAAGCTTCCTCATCATTAAACACATCACATTCACTATCGTACTGAAACACCTAACCCCACCAGTACCCATATTAGAAGGTCGCACCCTTGACCTACCTAACTTGAGCACTATTGTGGCTAAGTATTACTTTTATCTTATCCATTTCATTTACTATAACTCAATAACAACTTAAAATATATAAACATACATCTCTTACAAATACATCTATTATAAAATAATCACACCCAATAAACCTTTAAAACTATACATAAGTTCCACATTACAACTATTGAATACAAACTGCTCAAACTTATAGCTCTATCTATCATCAATTAATCTGCAAAGCATTACTTTTTAGAATTCTCCGCTATATCAGCTTCACTTACTATACGCCTGATTATCTTCCAAACGGCTACTCTCAATAACTTGCTATTTTGGAAAAATTATTTATAAAAAGGAAAGTGGATTGAGTACAATAAAGTATATTCTTCAATAATATCATCACAAGGATTTGAAAGAATAAGTCTCAAAAGGAGTAAATATGAATGCCACAAAGTAATTTAACAGTTTTAAATAACAACGAGTAGTGCATTCGGTAACAATAGACATAAAGACAATTCTTAGATTTAAAATCATGAGTAATTATTATCTTATCGAAATAATATTTACTTTTATCATTTTGGATCGTATATTTAAATACATAAATTTTAACTATGATTAATAATCAATTTCCCTTAGTTATTTATCACGAGTTCTCATTATTTCATAATTTAATAAAGACTTAGATTCTTATTTCATTGTACTTTTCTCATCATTCAATGCATCTCAAAAGAAATAATGTGTATGACCCAGTCATACTAGCTATCTCAGCTATTTCGAATTCATGTTCCATATGAAGATTCTTATTTTTTCATTGCAAATTTTGATGTATTCACATTAACTTCAAAGCACTACACCATATGCGCAAGTAGATATCAGTGTGGCTAGTACTAACATCACACCGAAGATTATCATAGTTAATCATCAATAGTATGCTAACCTGGCCACCAAAGGTTACGCCAACACATCCCAAAGAAAATATCACAAAAAGGCCTTATCAAATTCACAATGCTCACATAGAGCCAAATTACATTTCCATTAATTTCTCAGATTGCCATACCCCAGGCACTGTCTTACATTATATCTCAGGGGTGAAATGCAGTGTCTCAGACATTATCTTACAATTCACGAAACCCTGCCATGTTCCGGACATGGACTTACTATCTCTTAGTACCATATGTGCTGGTGCTCATCGTTATATCATTCTTAAAGGTTCTCATGTATTCGTGTATTATTTTTATTTTCTCATATTTGATGTGATTGGAGCATTTATATATTTAGTCTATATATTAGAGACTTGGATACTTTTCATATTCACTTTAGAATTTGGATGTTGTAGCATTTTAGCTTTAACTTCTCTATTTCTTAAATTATGAAATCACGTATATTACAGATTCATGTTAAATACAGATCAGAATTAACTCAAACAATATTTTGAACCACTAAGATGTCAGCATAGTGCAGAGGCACCGCCTCTGTGCCCACTAAGGTGTCACCTTATCACCTATAAATTACAGAGGTGCCACCTTAGTAGCATAAAGAGGGGTCGCCTTTGAAACTCACGGAGGCACTGCCTGAGGGCCTTGGTGGACTGAGGCATTGCCTCAGTGCACTAGGGCACCACCTTAGTGCAGTCAGGCGTCGTCTGGTCGTACTACTCCAACGTTATAATTTTTAAATTTTTTCAAATAAACTCAAATCTAATTAAAAAATAACCCGAAAATCAACAAAAAGAAGTATATAAATAAGAGAATTGAAGAAAATAAATCCACTCACAAAAATTTTAGTTTCTCCCTCTTCTCCTTTTCCCTCTCTTCGTTGCTTCTTCTTCTTCTTCTTGCTTCTTTTTTTTTATTTATGAGTAATGGTAGTTTAAGCCATATTACTATTTTTCCCCTCAACTTTATTTCTTTAAATTAATTCCTTCCTCTAAACTTATTTTCTCTATAATTTAGTCCTAACCCAAAATAACTTTAATTATTCGAGTACGAACATGATAATTCTTCCCCTCTGAAAAGAATTTTATCCTCAAAATTCGATGGACAATTTCCATGCATACCTCAACATAATCATTTCATTATAACCTCAATTCTTCTTACATCTAATTATTAAAACCATAATTTTATTCTTCAGAATTCTTTATTTCACTACTCAATTTAACAATTTCTTCACATAGTTTCTTTATTAGCAAAACACATATTTCCCATTAACAAAAGCCAATGCCAAATCAACTATTACACCTCTAGATAAATCAAACTTAATTCCTAAACCTTAAAATCACAATTTTAATAACTTCAATATTCATTGCTTATGTAAATAAACAAGCAAAATCTCCTATTATTCAATTTTTCCTTCATCCTTATACATATATATTTATTTGCTCTATATATCACTTAACACTAGCTCTTACAGCAATTCTTAAGATTAAACACAAATACAATTAACATAAATAAACTCATAACACTATAATTATCTTATTTGCTAACGGGTCTACCTTACGGATTAACTATACTTTATTTTGCATCAGGGATATTTGCCCTTCGCTGCTTAGTTACTGTAAACATTTTAGCTTACTGCTCTTTTTCACTAAAATTATCCAACTCTCTTGGCCTATTTTGTGATGTTTTAAACATTCCACTAGCTTCACTTCGACTAGCATCAGTTATTGCATTTTGGGGAATGTATGATCGTTACTTAGATTTTTTCTTTTGCATTGTTCGAGTACATTCTTGGGCGTAGTGTCCTAATTCATTACACCGAAAACATCTAACATTCCTTCTAGGATAAGTACTTTCATGGTGTGTCTTATACCTATTGCACCAAGATATTACAGTTCTCCTTAACCATATAAAGTTTACAACTTATTATTTCCAAAGTGGTGCCATCGGCTCTCTTTCCGACATTAGACTACCTCGAGATTGACTAGTTTCTGCAACCTTATCCTTGCCCTTAGAATATGGGTGGCATCGTGACTTTTCACTTTTTATTCCTTTTTCAGGTTGTTCATGAGATTCAGATCGATTAACCCTAGCCTTCATGGTCTGCTTTAATTCCTTGTTTAACTTCTCTTGCTCTATAGCTTTCTCCACCCATCCTTTAAATGTAGTTCTAACGTATGAATTTAGCTTACACCTCAAAATAATATACAATTCTTCTTTAAATTTTTCTAATTTCATCTCCTTTGTAGGATAAATATCCTTTGCATATTTATATATATTTTTAAATTTGTCAACATATTCTCTAACAGTCATTGATCCTTGCACCAGTCTAATGAACGATGCTACTTTTTCCTTCCTATAATTTTCTGTCAGATACTCCTTAACAAACTCTTCTCTAAAAACTTGCTAAGTCAGAGTTTCACCAAACCAGTTCTTAACTCTAGCCAACTAGTCATCCGCCTTATTGAACATCAAGCCATATACATTATTCATTTTTTCTCATCACTTAGTTGTAATGTATTAAAGGCTTTCTCTACAGTCCTTATCCATATATCAGCTTGACCAGGATTCAAAGCACCATAAAAATCATATGCTCCACACTTTTTAGTGTGTTTAATGATATCTCCAGGCATTTTACACCTTTTACTCTCAGTTAATGTCATAGTCATAGTGCATGCCGACTCTGTAGCATCTAAGTGCACCAGTGGAGGTATTGGAAGATTTATAACATTCTCTTGTACTGGTGAAAGATGATCATTTCGTGCTCTCCTAGGTATATTTCCAATATTTGGTACGAAAGCCCTAGATGTCAAGCTTTCACGCTCATACTTACTTGAGCTCCTTTTAGCTGTGTCTAACTCCTATTAGAGTTCTCAGTCCAATTGGCTATACCAGTTCTTCTTCCTATAGCACCCCGACCTCAACCTCGGCCTCGGCCTCGACCTCTACCTCTATCCTAATTAGCTAATCTTTCTCTCCTAAGACGTGCCATATCATGAAATATAAAATCAAATAATTCAATGATCTTCACCATCAAAATATGACATCATTTGCTAATATTTACCAAACCTTAATCATATCGACATTTACTATATATATATATATATATATATATATATATATATATATATATATATATATATCCTATGCTAATCACTTGCTACCATAATTAGTAGTAGAAAAAACTTTCATGCCGTTCTTTTAAACTAATTAACTAATCATCGATTTAACCTTAGATGAAAGGCTGCTCATTCTGCTTTCGCTACGTAACTCTAATATGCTAATCTAATATACAATTAAGTTTAACATTTTTTTAACTATACCTTTAGTGTCCTTATATTAGAACAACTTCAAATAAAGATTTAAATTTCAAACCCTTAGTTTGTTATTCTACACATTTACTTATACAACCATCTTCTTACCATACTTATTCCTTATACTTACACCCTTATCATAATTTAATAATTCTTCCACTAACTCACTATCCTTGTTAAAGTTCATTTCACACAGTCAGCTTCATACCATTACTTCATTTAGGTTAAATAATAATTTAGAATTTCTATTGCTTTCCACTTTTTTATTCATTCCTCGCCATTATTTCCATTTTTTTAAAGTAAATTGAATATCCATAAATCATTTATATTGATTCTCATTAATAAACAATTTTAATAGGTTACCTCAACCTTAATACTTATTTCGATTCATAATTTTTCATTCTTACAAAGAACATTCCAACTGAATTATGTCCATTAACATCTCAATTTCTACTTCTTAAACATCCCTATATCGCAAAATGGTACAAACCAAAACATAACCCTATTAATTTTAAATTTTATACCAACTAAGCTCACAAATTCAATAAAACTCACCATCATTTATAAGTTCTATCAACCATCTTTATAATTAGATTATAATTTTTCAATCTTCAAATTGTTCGAAAACAATCATTTTCCAAATATTCCTCCTATTCTTTACCTCTAGATCTTATCATCTTCGTGTAACTCATAATTGGGACATTCAACAATTTTTATTATCAGTCTTAACTGATTTCAATTCTATCATTATTCAATTTCTCTATATTACAAATCAACCTATTTTACAATCAAATGTAAATTTTAACTACTAGCAGACAAGAAGTTCTAGTTTACTCGTTAATATCCATATAATCTAATAACTGTAATCATAATCGAATCTTAAATCCTCAAATTATTGAGTACTCAAATATTATTTGATTTCTAATTATTTATTCAATTTCATGTGTTATATTTCTGCTAATTATCTCTAATAACACCTTGATCTTTACAAACAATACCAACAGATAAACATCTCATACTTGATGTGCACACGACCTTAATAAAATTCGTCAAGCAATTATAAGTTCTAAAATGAAGTTATAGCCAATTTCCACTTTTCAAATCAATTAATCCACCAAAACACTTAATCTTCACTACTCCTTTCATTCCCACTTGCAACTCCAAAATCTTAAAATTTCACCAGCCTAGGCTCTTTAACGTAAGCTCTGATACCAAAATTGAAACACCTAACCCCACCACTACCTATATTAGAAGGTCGCACCCTCGACCTACGTAATGTAAGCACTATTGTGGCTAAGTATTACTTTTATCTTATCCATTTAATTTACTATAACTTAATAATAACTTAAAATATATAAACATACATCTTTTATAAATATATCTATTATAAAATAATCACACCCAATAAACCTTTAAAACTATACATAAGTTCTACATTACAACTATTGAATACAAACTGCTCAAACTTATAGCACTATCTATCACCAATTAATCTACAAAGCATTACACTTTAGAATTCTCCATTGTATCAGCTTCACTTACTATATGCCCGATTATCTTCCAAACAACTACTCTAAAAAACTTACTATTCTAGAAAAATAATTTATAAAAAGGAGTGGTGAGTATTTTTACAAGAAAATACTCAGTAAGTGGACAAAGTACAGTAAAGTATATTCTTCAATAATATCATCACAAGGATTCTAAAGAATAAGTCATAAGAGGAGTAAATATGAATGCCATAATGTAATTTAACAGTTTTAAATAACAACGAGCAGTGCATTCAATAAAAATCTACATAAAGACAATTCTTGGATATAAAATCATGAGTAATTATTATCTTATCGAAATAATATTTACTTTTATCATTTCAGATAGTGTATTTAAATAAATAAATTTTAACCGTGATTCATAATCATTTTCCCTTAGTTTTTTATCATGAGTTCTCGTTACTTCATAATTTAACAAAGACTTAAATTTTATTTCATTGTACTTTTCTCATCATTCAACGCATCTTAAAAGAAATAATATGTACGACCCAGTCGTACTAGCCATCTCGGCTATTTTGAATTCATGTTCTGGTGTGTACTAATCTACAAGTGTACAGAATCGTATCAAGTAGTAAATAAAGATATCATCCCACAGGGATTGTAGGTTGAATACTGTAATACTTACAATCTTTGATTTTTTAGACAATGAAATAGAGTTTAGATTTTTTTTAAACTAAAACCAAAACAAGCTAAAGTAAAATTTGAATTCAATAAAAATTAAAAACTAGGGTTCTTATTCTCAATTGGACTATTTTAAAGGTTTGATTACACAATTAGGTCTACACTAGCTCTAATTCATTTTGAAGGTATCTTAAAAACTATAGATTTTTCTCTCAAATAAATCTATAATTAATTATAGATTAATCAACACTAAGTTTACCGGCTCTCACCAACCTAATGTCTTTTAATTTCAATTTTAAACACAACCTTTAATCAATATTGGATCACTTAATTGTCTCTCAACTAACTAAGCAATTAATAGGTCATTGCCATTTCCTACAGAACCTATCTCTCGATTAAGCCTATATTGTCAATTCAATTCTAGGGTGATTAGTCCTAAAATGACATTAAGCTCAACAACAACTAATGAAATAGATCTACCAACCTAGTATGAATCACAATAAGCACATGGTCAATTCAGAATAAGAACCCTAAAAAGGATTTAGCTACTCATATTAAAACTAAAAGAAAACAAACAAGAAATGAAAATCATTCTAAATATAATGAAATAAAAATGAGATATAAGAAAAACTCCCTTCCAAATGATGTAAGGAAGCCTTGCTCTTCTAACTTCAAGCCAAGTATCTCTTCTACCAAATAAAACCAAAATAAAAATGTATTATGCAGAACTAAAGGAAAAGAAAACTAAAAACCAGAACTAAAACTAAGGAGAGGCTCTTCTCAAATGAAAAACAAAAGGTTTTATTTAAAGGACCAAGTCTCCTAGTGAGAAAAAGTCATCTAACCTCTATCTAACTCTATCTAATCATAGGCCTAAAAGATAATCTCTTATCTAACCAAACTGTAGCTAAAAATCTACTTTTAAATGGCTGCCACATCATTATGCACAGGTACATAACATTTGAATATACCCATGCATCAAAATAACTCTGAAATCTCCAAATCAAGCATGGCCGTGCGCTTGGGCATGTGGAGACATATGCGCGTGCGTATGGCTATGTGTACCATTGACTGATTTCTCTTCAATTCAGGCATGGGCAAGCACATGGGCATGCACACCGGCATATGGGCGTGCACATGGCCATATGCACTACTGCGAAGATGATTTCCATCTTTAACCTTCAATCTTATCCTTATCTTCAAGCCCTATCTTCATCTCTTCTCAAATGCACCCTACAACCACAATCTAAACAAAAATTACATATTTAACACAAAAATGCTTAAATTAAAGTAAAATAACAAAACTAACTAAAATAACTAAAAACTAACTAAACAATGCAATTCTAAACTAAATATGCAATAAAATAAAGTGCTAAACACATGCATATTTCATACTCATCAAATACCCCCACACTTGAGCCTTTGCTTGTCCTCAAGCAAAAATAAGAGAACAACCTATTCATTCAAAGAACTAACATCATGAGTAATTCTTAACTTGAGGAACCATCCTACTCTCTCTTTAATACAAGGTTTAAAAACTAAAAATTATAGCAATAACTCATAACTAAAAACATAATAATTACCAAGTGAAGAGCAAACTCTCTCTTTGAATTCATGAAATAGCATGATTAACAACCAAGAAAACAAAAGTAGGCATGAAACATTAACATTCAAATAGTTCTTTCATTAATAGCACATAAGAGGCATGACAATTTATTCCTTATAATTTCTCTATTGTAGCATCCCCCACCTTTCCATATTACTCAATATGGATACCTCAACAAAGTCCTTTGGATACTCATACTCTTTAGAGAGCATTGGAGTAATGCACGAGTGCGTTTTACACTTTGTCTCACTTAAGGAACTTATTTACTTTCTTTATTTATTTTAGAAAAAGTGCCAATGCATGTATGAACTATATTTAAATTCCTACAACATTTTTCTCAACTATCAAGCACACTATTTCAATCATTCAATGATGAAGTAAGCATTAAGTTCATTAAAATTTAAAAATTCTTAATCATAAGTTATTCCTCCAACTTAACAATCCAAACCAAGTATTAAAAAGAGTTTAACACACTTACTCAAGAAGAACACACCTAATGATACTAACTCTTAGCACAAATAGGCTCAAAAACTCAAGTGAAAGGTTTTTATTCATGCAACAACACACAAGATAAAAATAAAATAGAAAAAAAAGGGGAAAAGTAAACTCCCCTAGTCAGATGCATTTGAAGATGAAGTCTCGGGAATGATGATCTCAACAGATGGCTCCGTTGATGCTTTAGTTCCTTTGCTTTAAGAGATCAATTGCTTCAGCTCTTTCACTTCAACCATTAGGTTTTCCATCCTTGCATCTCTTAGGGTCTCGCAAACTTTGAACTTAGTGATCACTTCCATTATCATGGTCCCAAACCTTTGATCAGATCAATTCGATACATCCTCTATCTTCTTTTTGACTCTCTCCATACTATCTTAATATCTCTTCCTTTTTGCTGATCTATTCTTTTGCTTTGCTTTGGGATTACCATCCTTCTTATTCACTTTTGCCTTCTCATGAGCTACTTGAGGTTTGACATTTTCTTCTTCCTCTTCACTAACGTCATCAAAGTTTTCTACCACTTTAGGTAGGGGCACATCTCCATGTCTTAAGGCGGTTTGACGTAGTTGGTAGCATCTTCTATTGTTAGCATCTTCTAGCCTTCTAAAGTCTGTGATAATCTCAACTCTGACTAGAAAATTCTCATAAAAAACTTGTCGATCTAATGGTGCAAGAATAGTAAGCTTCCTTAGTACAAAGTGTATGGCCAACCCCGTGATAATGTGGACCATAGACATTAGTACTTTTCATCCCTGCACAACATGCCACATAGAACGAAATATAAGATATGCGCTATTCACCCTATGGTTAGTAGCCATGCACTACATTAAGAATAGTTCATCAGGCATAACCTTTGTACTCTCATTCCTACCACAAATGGTGTGTGTTATGAATTTATGCATCAACAAATATGAGTGACTATCAATTAGCCCACTAACCATAGTATCTCCATGACTTAATCTATCCCCTTTAGTAATCTCAGCCCAAAATCCAATTATGTTAAATTCAGGGGGAGGGTGACAAATACCTCCTTCAGAAAAACTAAAAATTTCAGTCATGAGATCATAATCAGACTCGTATTCTTTCCTAAAGAATCTACACAAAAAAATTCTCTGTTCCTCATTTTTGATTTTCAAAGTGGTGTAGAATTCAACAATCAATTCATAAAACACATCATATTTCACTATTTTCAATTTAAACCAGCCTAACCTTTTGCATAATGCATTCATAAAATCATGCATTCCAATATCCTTCATAAGTTGATCATCAAAGTATTTAGGCATGCATATGTTTCTTTTGCTAAGAGAAGAGAACCACTTACCGTCTTCATCTGAGTAGATAGGGAAGAAAGCATCATACTCCTCTTTGATGCCTGTTGGCTTAGGTCTGATCTCCATTGGTATCTTCCCTTTTGCATTAGACTTTCAGCTATTACTGGACATGCTCACTGAATTCATTAGGTAGCAGGAAAAAGAATTGCAGAGAATATGGATAGAGAGAGAAAAAGTGTAGAGAATGTAGAAGTTATGAGAATAAAAAATAGTCCTTTGCCTATAAATAAAAGATCAAAATTTCAAGTTTACAAGGACTAAACAACCTAAGTTTACAAGGACTAAATAACCATCTCCTAATCCTTTATTGAAAAGATGAATTTTATTAAAAACTAAACACTTACTATCCTAATAGAAAAAGGGATGTAAATTAAAATCCTAAAAACTAAAAACAATTAATAACATAAAATAAAAATAAATGAAAAATTACAAAATTAAAATTGAAAAATTTTATTTTTGCTCCCCCCACACTTAAATTTGTCAATGTCCACATTGTAAAAAAAAGTGAATTTTTTTTTTGGGTATGTTTACAATCAGGCCGCACGCCCATGCGCATAGACGTGTCGGCCTTATGCTTGGCACAACCAGCGCTCACACGCCCATGCGCATGGGTGTGCCTGTGACTAGCTTGGCACAGTCGAGCGCTGGCATGCCCATGCACACGGACATGCCTACCTCGACTCAAATCTAGGCAGTTTGACACGCCCATGCGCATGGGCGTGTCAAATACCTCCTAAATAACTAAAATTGAAAGAATTTAAGTATGGAAGCATTTTGGCATGAAATAAAAACACATTTAACATTAAAAATTTACCACATTACACATTTACACTTAGAACAAAAACACAAAACAAACATCAAACTCAAATAAATACAAAATACAAGAAAAAACATAACATAATATTGGACTACTCTTCCTCAAGGCCTCAATTGCCGTCTTCGATATTGTGGAGGATAAGGAGGTGGAGAAAAGTTTTGCGCATGGAAAAAGGCCATCAAATTATGATTGATCATATTCATGTCTTGACGTATGCCTTGTGCTAAAGAAGTTAGTTCACCAACATTGGCATCAATAAGTCCTACTTGTAACTCAAGATCATCCATTCTTCTTATCACCTCCTGGATGTCTTCGCCTTCCTCTTCTTCTTCCATTCTTCTTTGAGTAGAGAGTGAGGGAATTGAAATGTGTGGGAAGAGAAGAGAGGATGGTGTAGTTTATATAGAGGAAAGTGAGAATTAAAAATGAATAAACATGGAGAATTGAAAAATTGGGAAGAGAAAAAGTAGTTAAAGAAGGAGGTTTCAATGTATAGGAAATGACGAGTGTTGGGAAATTAAAGAACCCTAGGAATTGGGAAGTGGAAAATGTTGGGAAGATGAAAAATATGTGGGAACTTGCAAGATTTTGAAGTGGGGCATGTTTTATTATGCATTTATCATCTTCTAGTGAGCAAAATTCGACAGGTCACACACCCATGCGTATGGGCATGTTCCCGTGTTAGCCATTTTGGGCATTGGAAGGCACGACCATGCACTTGTTTGTGCCTGCCTGTGTCTCAAGCGCACGACCATGCACATGGTCGTGCTTGGTTTTGCCATTTTTGCCCTGTTTTGGCATGCCTATGCACATGGGCGTGCCAAAACTCAAAATTTCTATTTTCAACTTGCAAATTAAAGTACATGACTATGCTACAAAATGTGTAACCTCTGTATTAGTTTAAAATATAAAAGACTCAAGGATTCAACACATATTATGTAATTGTAAGCACTAGACTCCCACTTAAATATACACTTACAAAACATTTTTAAGTGCTCCTCCACATCTTCAAATCCTTGCCTTGCTAAAGCTTTCACTTTTTACTTCCTATAAAGAAATTACACAAAAAACGTAAACACACAAAATGAGAATTAAACTAAAGAACAGAAAAGGAAATGAAACTAAAAGCTTGGTTGAGCTCCCAAGAAGCGCTCTTTTACGTCTGAGCTTAGACCATCATGTTCTTTAGAGTATTGAGTTAGCTAAAAAGGCTGTTTGGCAAAAGTTCTCCCATGTCCCTCCATGGTAGATTTTTAATCTTTGCCCATTAACCTTGAATTTATCTCCTTGAGTGTTGCAAACCTCCACAGCTCCATAGGGGTAGACATGGCTCTTAACAAATGGTCCCGACCACCTACTTTTGAGCTTTCCTGGAAACAATCTAAGTTTGGAGTTGAATAGCAACACCTGGTCTCCTTTTTGAAAACTCTTTATCCTTACCTTAGCAACATGCCATTTCTTTGTGTGTTCCTTGTACATTCTAGAGTTTTCATATGCTAATTCTCTTATCTCCTCCAATTCACTCAACTATAAGAGTCTCTTTTCTGTAACTTTCTTGCAGTTATAATTTAAAGTTTTGATATGCCTAGTAAGCCTTATGCTCAATTTCCACAGGAAGATGACATGCTTTTCTATACACCAACCTATATAGAGACATTCCAATAGGTGTCTTATAAGCAGTTTAATATGCCCATAAGGCATCATCCAACTTCCTTGCCCAGTCTTTCCTTGACTTGCTTACTGTTCTTTCAAGAATTCTCTTTAATTCTATATTGCTTACTTCTACTTGTCCACTTATTTAGGGATGGTATGGAGTAGCGATCTTGTGTTTAACTCTATAATGAGCTAGCTATGTCTCCATATTTCTGTTGCAGAAATGTGTTCCACCATTACTTATAATAGCTCGAGGCATTCCAAAACTAGCAAAGAGTTTGCTCAAGAATTTGCAAACTACTCTTGCATCATTTACTGCACAAGCTTGAGCTTCCACCCACTTAGACACATAGTCTACACAAACAAGTATGTACCTATTTCAATCTGAAACAGGAAATGGCCTATGAAATCTATACCCTATATGGCAAATATTTATACTTCAAGAATTCCCAATTGGAGCATTTCATCCTTTTTTCAAATGTTACCACTCCTTTGACACGCATCATAACTAAGTACACACTTTCTAGCATCATAAAAGAGAGTAGGCTAATACAACCATGCTTCAAGAACTTTTATAGATGTTCTCTGTGGGCCAAAATGACTACCACTGACCATTTTATGACAATGCTACAAAATTAAACTAGTTTCTTCAGCTCCTACACATCTTCTTATCAAACCATCATTGTATAGCTTCCAGAGGTAGGGATCATCCCACAGATAATACCTAGAATCATGAATGAGCTTCTTCCTCTGTTGGCTATTTAATTCTTCCGTTTGACATAAAGTTAGCAATATCAGCAAACCATGGTGCATTTAAACTTTCGATTGCTAACAACATCTCATCTGGAAATAGCTCTTGGATGGGCTCTTCCTCTTCATGATCATCTTGCTCCAGCTCTAGTCTTAAGAGATGATTAGCTACTACATTCTCTGATCTCTTCTTGTCTTTAATTTCAATGTCGAACTCTTGTAAAAGCAGCACCCATCGTATAAGCCTTGGCTTTGAATCCTTCTTGGTCAAAAAGTACTTCAATGCTGCATGATCTGTATACACAACAACTTTAGAACCAAGTAAGTAAGAATGAAATTTATCAAAAGCAAAAATTATTGCTAGCATCTCTCTGTCGGTTGTGGCATAGTTGAGTTGTGCATCATTCAAGGTTCAGCTTGCATAATAAATGACATGAAGTTTATTCTCCTTTTTTTGACCTAATACAGCTCCTATGGTATGATCACTTGCATCACACATCAATTCGAATGGTAGGTTCCAGTCAGGTGATACAACTATAGGGGCTGATATCAATGCTTCTTTCAACCTAGGAAAAGCCAATTTACAATCATTAGTAAAGTCAAACAAAGCATCTTTCTCAAGCAATTTACAAAGAGGTTTAGAGATTTTTTAAAAATCCTGAATAAACCACTGGTAGAATCCCGTATAGCCTAAGAAACTTTAAATTCCTTTGACATTCGTCAGATATTGAAGCTTTTCAATAGTCACCACCTTTGCTTTGTCTACTTCAATACCTTGTGCTAAAATTTTATGCCTAATGACGATTCCTTCCTCCACCATGAAATGACACTTTTCCCAATTTAGCACCAAATTTGTTTCTTCACACCTTGTAAGAATTTGCT
Organism: Macaranga tanarius; assembly: GCA_949673435.1. Taxonomy (NCBI): domain Eukaryota; kingdom Viridiplantae; phylum Streptophyta; class Magnoliopsida; order Malpighiales; family Euphorbiaceae; genus Macaranga; species Macaranga tanarius. Next base: position 19,144 of record CATIWO010936494.1, read on the forward strand.
CCAAATTCTCCAAACATCCTTTAAATGAACTTCCATAGACCGATAAGTCATCTATGAACACATCTATAATTTCTTCTATTAAGTATGGGAATATGGACATCATACACCTTGGAAGGTTGCTGGAGCATTGCACAATCCAAATGGCATCCTTCTATAAGCAAATGTGCCATATGGACATGTAGCCCGAATAACCATCTAAGAAACAGTAAAAGGCATGTCCTGCTATTCTCTCCAACATCTGATCAATGAATGGTAGTGGAAAGTGATCCTTTCTAGTAGTTGAATTCAACTTCCTGTAGTCAATGCACACTCTTTATCCAGTCACTACTCTTGTAGAGATCTGTTTCCCTTTTTCATTTTCCACCATAGTCATTCCACCTTTCTTTGGAACACACTGGATAGGACTGACCCATGAATTATCTAAGATGGGGTAAATAATACCCGCATCTAGTAGCTTGACCACCTCTTTTTTCACCACTTCTTGTATGTTTGGATTGAGTCTCCTTTGCCTTTCAATGGTTGGTTTGAATCCATCTTCCATCAGAATCTTATGCATGCAATAAGATGGACTTATCCCTCTTTTGTTTGAGATTTGCCAGCCAATAGCTCTTATTCTCCTCTTAAGCATCCTTACAAGCAAGTCCTCTTAGTCTTGGGTGAGTTTAGAAGATGCAATCACAGGTAGAGTTTTTTTTTCTCCAAGAAAAGTATACCTCAAATGTTAAGGTAGAGGTTTCAACTCTACATTTAGTGGTTTTATACTTGATGGTGGTATAGGTTTTGTATTTGGTAATTGAATTTAGGAAAAATGATTTTATTGTTTAAGGAAATCTTCCTCTTGGGTGTTTTGTACCTGCATACACTTCTCAATATGCTCCAATTCATCACAATTTTCCAACCTCCTTCGTTGGACTTCAATCATACATTCATCCACAACATCAACTCTAAAGTATAAATCACTTTCAGAAGAGTGTTTCATACCTTGATAGATGTTGAACTTACAACTTTCCTCACCTACTCTTAGAGTTAGTGTTCCATTATAAACGTAAATGATTGCCTTGGTAGTGTAGAGGAAAGGCATACCAAGAATCAAGGGGACGTCTTCCACTATTCCTGGAAAAATAAACTTTCCAGCCCTTACTAGCATATCTTCCACTATTCCTTCTTATTCCTTTACTGTTCTATCTACCAGTTGTAGATGAATGTTTGTTAGTCTTGCTTCTCTAAGTCCTAATTTCTTGTAAATAGACAAAGACATAAGATTAATAGAAGCACCTGAATCACACAAAGATTTTTGAAATGATAAATTCCCTACAGAACATGGAATAGTAAGACTCTCTGGCTTCTTCCTTTTTAAAGGAAGTTCATTTGAGATGATGGCACTGCATTCCTTTGTAAGTGTGATTATCTTAAACTCCTGTAACTTCTTTTTGTTGGAAATCAGCTCCTTTAAGAACTTTGCATATTTTGGCATTTGAGCTAGACATTCCACCAAAGGCGTATTGATGTGTAGTGTCATGAATCTTTCCAAAAAATTTGTAAACTGCTGGTCATGCTCCTTTTTCTTCAACCTTTGTGGATATGGTACTGGAGGTTCATAAGGTTGAATTGGCGGTGGCTTTCCTTTTTTTTTGTTCACCTCCTTTACTTCTGGTTCTTTTAGTGTCTTGACTCTTTCATCATTATGTTCTTTCTCTCCTGCATTCTTCTTTTCTTCATACTCCATTGTTGCTTTAGGGGTTTGAATTTCTGCACCACTTCTCAAGGTAATAGCTTTTACTTACTCTTTAGGATTCTTCTCCGTATTGCTCGGTAATACACCTTAATTCCTTGTTGCTAAGGAATTTGCTAGCTACCCCATTTGCACTTCTAGATTATGAATAGAAGAAGAGTGATTTTGGATCATTTGCTCCATCCTCTTTTGAGCTTCATCTTGCTGGCTCATCTTTGATGACATCACATCCATGAATTTCTCCATCTTGCTCTTCATTGAAGTTCCTGAGAATGAACCTCTGTCTTGTTGAAATTGGGGTTGAGGTTGCTGCATATTCTATCCTCCAAATCCTGGTGGTGCTTGTAGTCTCCAGTGGTTGTTTCCTTGATTGCTCCAAGAGATATTTGGATGATTCCTCCAACTTGGATTATAGGCATTTCCATAGACTTGGTTTTGAGGTCCTTTGAAGTTGCCCACATAGTTAACTCCCTATGTAATAGACATTCCTTGCATCATTTGACATTCTATGGTAGGATGACCTCCTTGACATAGTTTATATAAAGAAGACAATGTAGACACTACATTCACATTCACCTTGTCCATCCTTTTTGTCAGAGCATCAAGCTTTGCATTCAACATGGTTAAGTTGTCCACTTCTATTGCTCCAGCCTTCTTTGTAATGGTCCTATCACTAGACCATAAACTTTGTGTATTTGCCATTTCTTTCAAGAGATCCAAGGCCTCTTCTGGTGTCTTTGACATGATATTACATCTAGTTGCTGCATCTATGTTGACTCTAACTACATGATTGACTCCTTTATAGAATGATTGTACTAAGTCCCATGTAGGAATCAATTGAGGTGGACACTGCTTCTGAATGTCTTTGAATCTTTCCCAACACTCGTAGAATGTTTCATTATCTCTTTGAAAGAAAGAGTTAATCTCATTTCTAATCCTTAATACCTTTGTAGGTGGCAAGTATTTGTTGAAAAAGGCGGTGTAAAGCTCTTGCCATGTGTTGATGGAGTTGGGTGGCAAACTTGTAAACCATCTCTTTGCTATATCTATTAGGAAAAATGGAAAGAGGATCAAACAAATTACATCAGGCTGTACTCCATTCATCTTAAAGGTAAAACAGTACTTCAAGAATCTAGACATATAACTAAATGGATCCTCATGTGGTAGCCCATTGAATGGTGAGTTCTGGATCATCTGGATCATAGCCGGCTTGATTTTAAAGTTGTTTACTGCTACCACCGGCCTTACAATTGGTGTCTGATCACCCTGCATATTAGGATTCATAAAATCTCGCATGGTTCTCTGACCATTCTGAGGATTTTGAAGAACTGGTTGTCTCGGTGGGTCATTCTCTATGTCCCTTGCGTCCATTTTGCTTAGTGAGTGTTTTGATATAATTGTTTGTTTCTTCTTTTCACGAGCTATCTTTTCTAACTCCAAATCAAATGGTATCAACTCAAGTCCTTGTTTGCTTGCACTTTGTGTGATGTGCATCAACCAACATAAATTCCTGCAATACCATAATTAAAACAAAAATTAAAAATAATGTCTAAATCAATCAACATAATTTTCTTACAATATCAATCCTGTGCCAATCCCCGGCAACGGTGCCAAAAACTTGATGTGTACTAATCCGTAAGCATACAGAATCGTATCAAGTAGCAAATAAAGATATCATCCCACAGGGATTGTAGGTTGAATACTACAATACTCACAATCTTTGATTATTTAGACAACAAAATAGAGTTTAGATTTTTTTTAAACTAAAACCAAAACAATCTAAAGTAAAATTCAAATTCAACAAAAATTAAAAACTAGGGTTCTTATTCTGAATTGGACCATTTCAAAGGTTTGATTACATAATTAGGTCTACACTAGCTCTAATTCATTTTGAAGGGATCTTAAAAACTATAGATTTTCCTCTCAAATAAATCTATAATTAATTAGAGATTAATCAACACTAAGTTTACTGGATCTCACCAACCTAATGTCTTTTAATTCTAATTTTAAACACAACCTTTAATCAATATTGAATCATTTAATTATCTCTCAACTAACTGAGCAACCAATAGGTCATTTCCATTTCTTATAAAACCTATCTCTCAATTAAGCCTACAGTGTCAATTCAATTCTAAGGTGATCAGTCCTAAAATGACATTAAGCTCAACAACAACCAATGAAATAGATCTAGCAACATAGTATAAATCACAATAAGCACATGGTCAATTCAGAATAAGAACTCTAAAAAGGATTTAGCTACTCATATTAAAACTAAAATAAAATAAACAAGAAATAAAAATCATTCTGAACATAATGAAATAAAAATGAGATACAAGAAAAACCCCTTCTAAATGATGTAAGGAAGCCTTGCTCTTCTAACTTCAAGCCAAGTATCTCTTCTACCAAACAAAACCAAAATAAAAATGTATTATGCAGAACTAAAGGAAAAGAAAACTAAAAACCAGAACTAAAACTAAGAAGAATCTCTTCTCAAATGAAAAAAAAAGGTTCTATTTAAAGGACCAAGTCTCATAGTGAGAAAAGGTTATCTAACCTCTATCTAACTCTATCTAATCATAGGCCTAAAAGATGAGCTCTTATCTAACCAAACTCCAGTTGAAAATCTACTTTTAAATGACTGCCACATCATTATGCATAGGCACGCAACATTTGAACATGCCTATGCATCAAAATAACTCTGAAATCTCTAAATCATGCATGGTTGTACGCTTGGGTGTGTGCAGACACATGGGCGTGCGCATGGCCATGTGTACTGTTGGCTGATTCCTCTTTAATTCAGGCATGGACAAGCGCATGGGCATGCACACCGGCACATGGGCATGCACATAGCCATGTGCACTACTGTGAAGATCATTTCCAACTTTAAGCTTCAATCTTATCCTTATCTTCAAGCCCTATCTTCATCTCTTCTCAAATGCACCCTACAACCACAATCTAAACAAAAATTACCTATTTAACACAAAAAAACTTAAATTAAAGTAAAATAACAAAACTAACTATATTAACTAAAAACTAACTAAACAATGCAAT
>CATIWO010936962.1:0-11476 GCA_949673435.1 Macaranga tanarius
TTATTGCCTAATAATTTCCAACAATGTGCAGTACATATTTCAAAATGACAAAATTAAAACTAGGTTTTTACCAAAGAAACAAGAAAAACACAAAATATCAGCAATATATAAATAAATAGAGAGGTGAAGGTGATTGGTTCCAATTGAAATGGAAGCAAGCTTTGTGTTAAAGCAGTTACCAATCAGCAGCAGCATAACTCAGTTCTTCTCTTTCTCTTCTTCTTTGAATAAATCTCACTTCCTTTTCCTCAATCCCAGATACCCTTTTCCTTGTACATTTCAGATTCATCATCAACACTTCATTTGGAACAGCACCAGCAATGGCTCCACCAAGCCAAGAACAACATCTACTATTAAGAAGAGAAAAACCCATGTCAAGAAAGTCACTGGCATGCCCAAAAACACCCAGAAATCCACTGCTCCAAGTAATGATGGTGGAAAGTCTCTAGTCCAAGAAGAGAGGGAACAGAAGGTTAAAAAGATGGTAAACGTGAAGAGTCTGCATCAAAATGGGGACCCATTAGGGAAAAAGGATCTGGGTAGCAGTGTAGTCAAATGGATAAGTCAAGGAATGAGAGCAATGGCTAATGATTTTGCTTCTGCAGAGACTCAAGGAGAGTTCTTGGAGCTAAAGCAGAGGATGGGTTTAGAGGCTGGATTGACCTTTGTTATACAGGCTCAGCCTTATATTAATGCTGTTCCTATTCCCTTGGGTCTTGAAGCTCTTTGCTTGAAGGCTTGTACTCATTATCCTACACTTTTTGATCATTTCCAAAGAGAGTTGCGCGATGTTCTTCAAGAGTTTCAGCGTAAGGGGTTGGTCCAAGATTGGCAAAAGACTGAGTCTTGGAAGCTGCTTAAGGAGCTTGCTAGTTCAGGTTTCTTTTCTCCATTCCCTTGTTTAGTAAAAAAAGATTGCTCTATTTAGATTCATAGTGTAGTTGTTTAATGTAGCAACTTTTCTTTTAATAAATGATTCAAGCTGATGATAGATTAAGTTAAAAAATAGCTCGAATTATTAAAAAAAAAATGTTGTTCGTAATGGCTTGAATTCCTCATAATAGATTAAATGCAATAATGAATTTGAAAGATTGAATTTCCTGGAGCTAGAGAATTCATGACTTGGTTAAGAGTATGTGGACTATTGGCTGAGAGACGGTTCATTTGCAGTTCAGCATAGAGCAGTTGCACGGAAGGTATCACAACCAAAGCCTTTGCAAGGTGCTCTGGGGATGGACTTGGAGAAGGCTAAGGCAATGCAAAGCGGGATAGATGAGTTCACCAACAGAATGTCAGAATTGCTCCGTATAGAGAGGGATGCTGAATTGGAATTTACCCAGGAGGAGTTGAACGCTGTTCCCACACCTGATGAAAATTCTGATTCATCCAAGCCAATTGAGTTCCTGGTTAGCCATAGCCAGGCTCAGCAAGAGCTCTGTGGCACCATCTGCAACTTGAACGCAGTTAGCACATCTACAGGTTATTCAGTAATTTAGCTTTTCCACGATGACTAATTGTTTTGACTTGTCTCTGCATTTGCAAGTAGGGTCTTAAATTTATGAATACCTGCCAAGTAATATGGGAGTTGGGATGTGTAAACAGGATTAGGTGGAATGCATCTGGTATTGTTTAGGGTTGAAGGGAATCACCGGTTGCCACCCACCACTCTTTCACCTGGCGATATGGTTTGTGTGAGAATTTGTGATAGCAGAGGTGCAGGTGCAACTTCTTGCCTGCAGGGTTTTGTCAACAACCTTGGGGAGGATGGCTGTAGCATCAGTGTGGCTTTGGAATCTCGTCATGGTGATCCCACCTTCTCCAAGCTCTTTGGAAAAAGTATTCGAATTGATCGTATCCATGGGTTGGCTGATGCTCTCACATATGAGGTATTTGATAAATAAATCTTGCATGGTCATTTTTGTTATGTGCTTGCACAAATTATCAAGTGAATAAAGTATTTTGTCTAAGTTCTTCATCAGATATCTCAACACTCGTTTCCCTGTTTGACACATTTTATCAGGGTTCATGTTGTTAAGTTTTCCCGTTGCATTTAAACTTCCAATCTTCTATAACTAAACCTTTGTACTCAGTCACCTGGGTGACTCGTACTGATTGTCCTGCATCCAGAGCTTTAGTTCTGTGTTTCGCTGGATTTCTAAGAGCTGGAGCTTTGACGTGTCTGGTTCATTTGGTTTGTTTCTGAGACCTTAACTTTACTCCCATTTTTTCCAAACAGAATGTAAACCATATGTTTGGTAGTTCTTTAATCAGGTGCACACATTTTAATTGACTGCCTCCTTTGCAACCTTAAAAAAATGCTTGTGTATTTCACAGACCATTTATCCTGTAAACTAGAAATTCTGCAGCCTTCAATCATTAATATGACATGAAGAAATTTCTGTGCAAATTAATCGATTGCATGTCTTTTATATCATCAAAATTCTCTTTTCTCCACTTCTCATTTTTTAAAATTTTTTTACAGGCTTTGCAGTTTGCATGTATATTTATAGCTTTTTGTGATCTGTTTTGAAGCGTAATTGCGAGGCCTTGATGCTGCTTCAGAAGAATGGTCTGCACAAGAAAAACCCCTCAATTGCTGTTGTGTCTACATTATTTGGTGACAATGAAGATATTGCATGGTTGGAGGAGAATGATTTGGCAGAATGGAATGAAGCTGATATAGATGGATCTTTTGGAAGTTTACATTCTGATGATTCACAGCGAAGAGCTATTGCCTTAGGATTAAACAAGAAACGACATTTACTGATAATCCAGGGGCCTCCAGGTACTGGGAAGTCAGGTTTGCTCAAGGAACTTATAGCACATGCTGTTCACCAAGGTGAAAGGGTGCTTGTGACAGCACCTACAAATGCAGCTGTTGACAATATGGTTGAAAAACTTTCAACTATAGGGTTAGACATTGTGCGTGTTGGTAATCCAGCACGTATTTCTTCTGCTGTAGCATCAAAATCTTTGAGTGAAATAGTGAACTCTAAGCTTGCAACATTCCGAATGGAGTGTGAAAGGAAGAAGTCTGATCTAAGAAAAGATTTGAGACATTGCTTGAACGATGATTCTTTAGCTGCTGGCATCCGTCAACTGTTAAAACAGCTTGGAAAGACCATGAAGAAAAAGGAGAAGGAGACTGTGAAGGAGGTGCTATCAAATGCACAGGTAGTGCTTGCAACTAACACTGGAGCAGCTGATCCACTGATCCGAAGACTAGATTCTTTTGACCTGGTTGTTATAGATGAAGCGGGGCAGGCAATAGAACCTTCTTGCTGGATTCCAATCTTACAGGGTAAACGTTGTATTCTTGCTGGGGACCAATGCCAGCTTGCTCCAGTGATTCTATCTAGAAAAGCCTTGGAAGGTGGCCTTGGAGTATCTCTAATGGAAAGAGCTGCCACTTTGCATAAAGGCATCCTTGCAACTCAGTTAACAACACAATACCGAATGAATGATGCGATAGCCAGTTGGGCCTCCAAGGAGATGTATGATGGATTATTGAATTCCTCTCCTAAAGTTGCTTCACATCTGCTTGTAGATTCTCCATTTGTTAAGGTAACAAACTTATTTCTAATACTTTGGAACTGTCAATAGGAGTAAAGATACTTCTATGTGTTATTATTGTTTGTTCATGTTGAAGCGTGCAATCAATTGCTTGCTAACCGCATATATGGGCAGTGTAAGGACATAAAGCTGGCACACTTATTTTTGTACAGAACCCTATTCTCTAACAACTGTAATGCTCACTTGGGTTGTCATGAAATTTCTTTGCCTGGGAGTTCCCTTTTGCCTTGAGGATATATGATTATGAGAGTAGCTTTCTTCATTCCTCATTTTGACCTCAGATTGTCTACTCCATGGCCTTCTTTAGATTTTGATGTTACCATATAGCATAAATTATTCTCTGTTTGAGAGAATGAATGACTGTTTTAGTGACTTCTCTGTAAATTTTATTATTCATAACATGCTAGGACTATCCCCATGAAGCATGTATCTTAGATATTACCTTTATGTGTACTTTAAAGACATTGTAATTGATGAGAGTTACCATGTTTGCAAAATAACATCGTCATGGTAATCAGCTTAGATTGTGACTGACTGAGGTTTTCAGAACAATTTTTATTCTTCCTGTACTAATTTCACTTTGATGTGAAGCATCAACTTAATGAGATGTACATGTTTTTGCAGCCGACGTGGATAACTCAGTGTCCCCTGCTATTACTGGACACAAGAATGCCATATGGAAGTTTGTCCTTAGGATGTGAAGAGCATTTAGACCCAGCTGGAACAGGTTCATTTTACAACGAAGGGGAAGCTGAAATTGTTGTGCAACATGTAATTTCCTTAATTTATGCAGGTAAAAGCTCTTGCCGGTTATAATAGATTAAGCATTTATGTGTTTCGATGCGATCATTTCTAGTCTAGAACTTGAATAATGAACTAATTCTGGCTTGTCATAGTTTCATTTTGCATTTCCTTTTTCAACTGTCATAGGTGAACTTTTTTGTACTGAATCTACAATGCAGGTGTTAGACCAACAACTATTGCAGTTCAATCACCTTATGTCGCTCAGGTACAACTCCTAAGGGACAGGATTGATGAACTTCCAGAGGCTGCTGGCATTGAGGTTGCAACTATTGATAGCTTCCAAGGCCGTGAGGCTGATGCAGTAATCATATCAATGGTATGATATCCTATACTAGTCGGTAGCTTCATTTATCTTCTGGTGTATAACTTATATCAGTTTGTTTAATTTGACAATTCCTGTTTTCCAGGTTCGCTCAAACACTCTAGGAGCTGTTGGATTCTTGGGTGACAGCAGGCGAATGAATGTAGCCATAACAAGAGCAAGAAAACATGTAGCAGTAGTGTGTGATAGCTCAACAATATGCCATAACACCTTTCTTGCCAGGCTCCTACGCTACATCCGCTATTTTGGTAGGGTGAAGCATGCTGAGCCTGGCAGTTTTGGGGGATCAGGACTTGGAATGGACCCAATGCTACCATCAATAAGTTAAGAGGTACATATGATATGACATAAATTTCAACCCAACTGAAAATATTGATTTGGGAGAGCTTAACACAAAATGCCTGATTTCTTTACTCCATCAGCATCTGTTTCTATATCCATTTGTGTACAGCAGGTTTATCATTTTTATTGACAGGAAAAAAAAATGATAGTTTGTATTGTTCTGTAGTGATTGATTAGAGTTGTATATAAACAACACATACAATCCCATTCTTAATTGTATATGATTTGAAGTTTATAAGATATTTATGAAAAATTCACTTAAAAAGTTCAATTTTTTCTTGTATTGAATGGATAATTCAGTGATCAGCTCTCTCTATTTGAAAGAGGGCACTTAGCAAGACCCTAATGACACTAAAAGTTCAATTGGTTCTTGTTACTGAATTCAAGATCCATTTTTGGTATTTGCAGGTTAATATTTTTCCTAAAACACCTCCTCTTCCTAGTCTTTGGGCCATTCCAATCACCCTTTTTAAATTCCGATTTATCATTTAAAATTTTTGAAGTTGTAATTGATTTTCAATAAAACTTTAGATGCCATTTCTCAACGGAAATTATATTGAAAATTATATATGATACATGTTTGATATATGTTCCATTTTAATAATATAAATTTTAATGTAAAAAACAAACACAATTATTTTATATATGGCATGCCATGTAAATTTTTCAGTGCACTTATAAAATTTTATGAAAAACTAAATTAAAATCTAAAAATTATAAATGACAAATTAAAAGTTAAGAATAGTGCTAAAGTAGTGTGCAGTTGGCAAAAACATATAATCTATAAGAATAGAAAACATTTTTTTTTTTTAATTTGGCTTGAGCATTTAAACTGTAATTAATTAAGTGGGAAAAAAATTCACTTATCAACTAAGTGAAACTTTTTTTTGCTTACCCTAATCTACTATTAGGGAAAGACAAAGCAACAAAAAAAGCAGAGTTCATTAAAATGAACTTAAAAGTGCAGGATCACACAATTTTTAGGCCTTTAGCCCATTCTATTCTAATACCACCACTACCTATTTGCCTATATATATAAATTATAATACAGCATAAATACGCCATTAATTTTAGGAGTGGAGAAGCAAATTGCATCAGTAATCTATTTGGTTCTTCAAAACAAAGAAAAAGATATCAGTGTTGTTTCCTTGATGCTTATGGTGATATCTAAACTGGAGAAAACTATATCACTGTTGTTTCCTTGGTGATATCTATTTGTTTCTAAACTGAATAGACCCTGTAACAGAGGTAAAGCTCTTCCTATATTTTCTCCATAACTTACTTGAAAGAATTTAAAGTCCTTATTATTTTGAACCAATCTTTTTATAATATTAATTTTGCATAACATTGAGAACAAAAAAATATTAATTACAATCCATATTTAAATTTATTAAGAATTAATTCCATAACATCAATACATATTAAAACTTTCACCAAAAAAAAAATTAGATATTAAAACTATTTAAAAACAGTTACCGAATTCAAGATTTGAATCTTATGAATAATAACTTCTATATCTAAAATTTTTGTGTATGTTTATATAGATTGCCCACTTCCATATACTTTAGCATTGATAGAATTTTTTTTTTTTTTGGAGTGAAGCATTAACAGAAATTTGATTCATCAAAATGGTAGTAGTGGGTGCCTAATTTTTTGTTCTAAGGCAAGAAAGGGTCCAACCTATGTTGGCAATGAATTTATGTCGTTTTGACTAATAATATCTATTTTATTTTCCTCTTCTTTTTATATTTTTTCAAACTAACCACATTATATATAAATATATAGATATACAAATGAGATTTCTGTATGTGGATCTTGGGTAGCCATAGATGGAGAAATCAGTTTCTTTGTCATTAATAACAAAATTTGTCTTTTATTAATTAGCACATATATACAAAGCCCTCCCCAATTAATATACCACTTTCTTTTATATGTCAGCATCCGTTACTCTTAAAAACTCATCTTTTTGACATTTTCTCTAACCCATTTCTGCATTGGTTTAGATAAACTTTGCTTTCACTCTACGCCCCCATTCCAATTCCTTGTACCCAAATATATATATATATAATATATTTTTTTTCAATTAGGGGGTACTTTTACACCATATTGAATACGAGACTATATTTTATTCATATTTTGTGATTAGTATTTAACCAAAATGATTTGATTTAATGAAAATTTGAACACAGATATATATATATATATATATATATATATATATTTTATTCAGTATTAAATATTTTTAGATAGAAAATTGCTGAAACCTTATAGCCCCTATCAATCTTAATATATATATATATATCATTTGACTTCATCACAAATAAACAAGACTATATATATATATATATATAAAGACCATATATAGCACAACTGCACAAGTACACCAAAATTTTTTCTCTACTATTGTCTCTAATGGCTACCAAACACAATCTTGAGACCATCTTCCTCTTGTTTCTCCTCCTTGTCCTCTCTTCTTTATGCAATGGAGCAATATATAGAGTTCATAGCTTAAGGCCACATCAAGAAAAAAATGATATCATGCATGTTTTTCCACCTACTACATTCGGTTTATTCCCCAAAGGACCTCCTGTTCCACCTTCAGGACCATCTAAAAGACACAATATGGAGCCGGAGGATGGCGGTCCGGCGGGTGGCGCAACAGAGGGTAGTGGTGCTCTTCCATGACTTCTATCAAGAACACAACTACAGAAAGTTAATTATAAAGAGAGGGGGCGCATGATTTTTGTTCTGTATTAATTATTATAGCTTAATTAACTGGTTTTGCTCGGGTTAGATTTTGAGTAGACTGTATGAAAATTGGTATGATGAATTCATATAGTGATTCTAGCTAGCTAGGATTCAAAGGTTTGTGTTTCCCCAGATTTTCCATTGTAGTTGAATGTTTGTTCTATATCTTATATTCAAGGGAAAAAAAAAAAATTAAAGAATAGATTTATGTGATGGGTTTGTAATTCTTGTCATAAAATTAAGAACATTTATTTGGTTATGTCATTGTTTCTTTAAGACAATAAATGTCAATATATACTAAAAAATTATATGTGAGGTGTGTATTTAATGCATATACTAACACTAATAGTAACGCAAGTGCAAGAAGAAGAAGATGATGATGATAAATGAAGAATGAGGAAAATTTAAGAAGAGAATGGAAATTGATAGTTAATTACACTCAATTGCATTTTCTTCAAAATATAATTACATTTTATTTTTTTAAAAAAATAAAATCAATTCAGATTCTCAATAATATTAATAGAAATAAAAATAGGTCTTAATTTTTTTAAAAAGTATAAAATATATAAATGTCATTCAATAGACCTACTAACATACCCCTACCTATTAATGTATGCATGTAGGGGTGTGCAATGGCTGGTTTCGGTTTAAAACCGATCCGAACCGAAAAAACCGACTAACTGAATTTTTTAAAAATTTATAACCGAAACAACTCGGTTAGGTTCGATCGGTTTTTTAATTTATTAATTTTATTTCTTAAACAAAATTTTTATTATTTATTTATTTATTTTATAATTTTTTAAAGTGTATTATTTAATTATATAACTTAAAAATATTTTTTATTTATAATTTTAATATTTATGTATAATTTTTATAAATTAATATCTTTTATTTAATATTTTATAATATATATATATATATAAATGTATATTGGTCGGTTTGGTTTTTTTTAGTTTTACAAATTCAAAATCAAAATCGAACCGACTAACTGAATTTTTTGTATCTAAAATCAAAACCGAACCGAACCAGTCGGTTTGGTTTGATTAATCGGTTTTCAATTTTTTCTACACACCCCTAGCCCCTAGGTATGAGCATCTGTCGGTTCAGTTCGGTTAGGTTTAAAAACACCTAAAATCGAACCAAACCGAAATTATTTATAAGAGAACCGAACCGAACCAGTGGTCGGTTCGGTTTGGTTTTTTCGGTTTTGACTTTTTTTTTTCATTTTTGAAATTTTAAACCTATTGAATTTATGCAATTTTACATTATTGTAATAAGATTTATGAGATCTATTAATTCTAATTTTTTATATTTAATTTATTTATTATTTTTTAGAAAATCAAATGAACCGATTATCTAAAATGAATTTAAATATTTTTGGTTAGTTTTTTTTGGTATTAAATGATTTGATTAAGAGTTTTAAGTATTTAGAAACTAATATTATTAATAAAATTTAAAATATTAGTACTAAACCGATCAAACCAAACTATAAATACCTATAAAATTTAAAAATATATTATAAATTTAGTTTGGTTTGGTTTAATAAATTTTTCAAAATAAAAACCAAACCAAACTTATTTTAGTTCGATTTAAACCGAACTAATATATTTTATGATAGAAACCAAACCGAACCAATCAGTTCGGTTCAGTTTTCGGTTATTTTTGCTCACCCCTACCTATATGCATGTGTGTCACTTCTTAAAAAGAATATCATTTTCTAGAAGAAGTAACCCACTGTAGGCCTTTGATTTATTAAACTTAAACTACTTCAGAAAGGAACAAAAAAATCATCATATCCAATTTAGTTAGGGTCGAATATATGAATTTTTTCTTCAACACTTGGTTCAAAGCTACATTTTTACAAGAGTTCACAATTTCAAACCCTTTTAATCTTTTAATTCCATGTCATTAATTATTGATCTGCTTATTAGCTCATTCAAATAAACTCTGGTTTACTTCTTGTCCTTTTCCTGTGGCTACGTTATGCATTTGATTATGCATTTAGTAGAACTCCCTACTAAATAAGGCCAAACACCCTTAATTTCAGTCAACTTATAATACTCAATTAAACCTGCATCCTCTTTATTTAAAATATTTTATTTGCTAGAATGAGCACATAGTAAACTGATTTCACTTAAATAGACATTTTAAATTTGAGTCGTAATATATATATCTTCATGTTAATGTATATCATCGTGTTAAATTAGTTGTTAAATTTTGCTGCTTTTATAGTTATACTGAGGTCGAATTAGATTAGTAATAGTGCAATAAACTCTGGATACTGGTAATTTAAACAAAAAAGAAATTCTTTCATATGTATAACTAACCAAGCTTGGTGTTGTTTCTTTCTAATTAAGAACACTACAAAATTCAAAGTTCAAACTCTATTCTTGTTAGTTTATAAAATTATTCATATAGATGGTGATGTATAAATTTTCCACTCTTGCACTTTCTACATTTCAAGTATTGCAACGTATAAATTAAAAGAAAAAATTCAAGGAGAAATGGATCACCTGAAATGCGCAAAAACGATAATTATCTATTTTATGGTAAAAGGTAAACAGTGTGGAAATTTCGTTCAAACTATATGTTGTTTTTTAGTTCAGAAAGCAAATGGTGCATGTTCAATAGGTTAAATGAAAGAAATATAATTGTAAAAAAAAAAAGAACTTTCGGGGAAGTGAGGAGGGCACTCAAGTTACGTTTAGAAGAAGGGATAGATTTTCATATTTGACATACACTTTCCAGCAAGGATTACACCCATAAATAAATAATTATGGCACAATTAGTTTTGTCAGTTTATGAAAAAAAATCATAATATTTGTTTCTAGTAGCAAAAAGTTTTGAAATTTTTTTATAAAATTTCTGAGTTCGAATTTTTTGAAGTTTGAATTTTTTAAGTAAAATTTTGAGTTCGAATTTTTTTAAATAGAGGTTGAGTTTTATATATAAACAAATAGATGTTAGAAAAGTTGTTGTTTTTTTTTTCTCTCTTAAGGTCTAAAAAACATCAAATAAAAAAAAAATTCACCGACTTTATATCACTCCTACACATATGGTAGTATCATGTTTCGATTTTGCTATGTTGTCTCCACTTAGTAAGCAGATAAGAATTTTAAGGAGACAAGGCAAATACATAGCCAAATTCTTCAATCATTATCCTTTCTTCTTCCTGGTATCTTCTAAAACTTCTATATTTTATTGTTATTAGGGTTATTTACAAAAAAAAAATATATATATATATGATCTTTAGCAATTTTAGCGATTTAATCATATATTTTTAAACTTGGCAAAATAAAACACCAACTTATAAATCTTAGTAACTCGGAACACCGATAGAAATTCCGACTGCCACGTCAGATTGTAATCATCGGAATTTCAACCGGTGTTTCGAGTTGCCAAGATTTATAAGCTGGTGTTTTATTTTACCAAACTTGAAAAGATGTGATTAAAATGCTAAAATCACGAAAGTCATGATTTTATTTGTAAATAACCCATAAATTAACTTTTAACTTATACAATTTCCAACGATTGTAATTTACATCACTATAGAATATATTTAACTGTAATTTTCTTGTTTCTAATAATTTTTTTATAGCTATATATATAGATTGTTGTAGTGTACACACATATTATGATGACATATGAAGTTATTAAGGATTAATCAAATGTGAGGCTTTTGAGTAA